>PVJH01004005.1:0-132311 GCA_004026705.1 Nesogale talazaci
GCAGGTACCATATAATTGTGCTTTGTGCAGGGTCCCCATGAGTTGAGGGCAAACTCAATAGCAACTAAGCATATGAGAGAGGCAGAGCTTTGTGCTCTCCCCTCTGCTGCTGTCCCTCTGCTTCCATGTCCCCAGTTCTTCATCGTTCTTCTCTTTACCATCAGTGTCTCTTGACTGATAAGTAGTGAAAAAGCCGATGAGTGAGCGTGCAGTTTCAACATGCCCAGTGCTCTGAAATGGAATGCTAATCTTCCCTCAGCCACTTGTAGCAATTTACAAGACATTTTTAGCTGGATTTTTTTTACCAGCTTGTATGTTACGTTTGCCATGGTCTGCTTAGAACTTTGTGTTCTTTCTGCTAGAAGCAGCCACGCTTCCTTAGAATGCAGACTAGTTTACTACCTGGGATGTACAGGCTGTTTTGTTTTCTGATATATATATATATATATATATATATATGACTAGGCTCTAGTAGATTATCTATCCTTTTTCTTCATGTAGGGAGGCATGTAGGAAAGGACATTCTATCCAGGTTTTCACTTGCTAAGAAGAATGCAAATAGAATTTTGCAAGGTAGAAAAGGAAGGCAGATGGACAAAAGACCCCCAGGCTCAGGAAGTAGAATACATTGCAAAAATTATTTGGAGATACTGTCGAGGCAATGATAATTATATTCAGGTTTTCAGATGTTTAGTCCTTTGAAATATGGTTCCTTTCAGCAATGGAAATACTATAAACCTGTTGTTTATTTTTCAAATGATGGCTTTAAGAAAAAAATGAAAGAACTCTTTAAACTATGGGATTATATATGTTAGAAATACAAATTATGGAATTGAGGCTAACCCATAAAACAAAACAAAATATAATTCTATAGTCTATGTAGTATACATTTAATTTTTTTGGAGTGATCCCTGAGGCATTGGTAATCAGCTTCTTTACAAAATCTTTAATTACTGCCTGTATGTGAATGCTTTGGTTTCATGTAACAGAAAATCCCTCTTAAATTACTTTAAACAGAAAAGTGAATGTTCTTTTTCATGAGCTCAAAAGTCTAAAGGCAGGAAGAACTTTGAGCTTAGGGTGAGCCAGAGATCACAGACTTAAACATACTCCAGGGACGTCTGTCTGTCGCCCGTTCATTTCGCTTTCTTTTGAGTTTCTTCTTAATGCTCTGTCTAGAATGAACTCTTCCAGGGCTCCTCTTTGTACATAATGCTACCAAAGAAATGAAGAGGCACCAGCAATCTAAGCAAAACCTCTGGTAAATGATGTTGGGTCACAAACCCGCCTTGAAACCAATAACTTTCCAAGAGGATGTAATAGGCTTACTGCGTTGACTTAATCATAGGATTCTTTCCTGGAAATGACAATGAATTCAACTTCCTGGGAATGAAATAAATCTGAAAAGGAGTAACGAAGGATACCAGGGGATTAAGCAAACAACAAGAAGTATGTTACCTGCTGTGGCATACTTTCCCCTGAGCCAGCACCTGCCTACTCGCCAGCCCATGGCTTCATCTTTCCTCTATTACCTTCACACCTGGGACATCAGTGGGGGTTACAGGCTATCAGTGTGGGGTAGGAACTTCAGGTAGATCTAAGCAGCTGAAAATGTTTAATGTAAGATCGAGACTAAGTAGCTGAAAGTATTTCCTATAACATGGATGTTCCTAAGTTAACCCTTATGTAGCTGACAAGATTATATATCTATATCATCTATCTCTATCTCTATCTTTTTATCTATATCTACTTAAATGAAGCCAATGAGGCTCTCTGAACTATTTGTTTGACATATTTTTGAATGGATATAAAGTACCAAACGAAACACTTTTAAAAAGGTGTGGAGAAAATTTAAAATCTGCTTTCAAAAAAGACCAACATATGGCAATATATGGCAAAATAACAATAGTAATGCGGTTGAAAGATATTACAAGAGGGTGTAAGAAGCCTTTTAGGGCAATGTACCTGAGAGGAATTACTGAAACCCAACTGAAGGCTGAGCAAGATAATGGGACAAGAGGAAAGTAAAAGAAAATAGAGCAAAGAACTGGCAGGCAAAGGGCCTTTATAGAAGTCTAAATATAGGCATGCATATATGTAAATATATTTGTATTGATGATGGAGAAATAAGTCTATGTGCATATATTTAGAGGTTTAGCATTAAGATAGCAGATGGACATTGGACCACTACTCAAGTACTTCCTCGATGCAAGAACACTTTGTGCTTTTAGCTGACATTCCATGATGCGCACCTTCTCAACATAATCACTGAAGACAAATGGGTGTCTAAGCAAATATGGTGAAAAAAGCTATCAAAAGATATAGCATCTGGGGTTTAAAGGCTTGAAGGTATACAAGCAGCTATCTAGCTTAGAAGCTGTAAAGCCCACATGAAAGAAACACACTAGCCTGTGTGATCATGAGGTGTTTATCAGGTAAACAGCATCAGGTATCAGGCAACAAAGAGCAAAAAATCAAATCATTGTGAATGAGGGGATGTGAGGACGCAAAGCCCATCTGTAGGCAACTGGACATCCACTTACAGAAGGGTTGTGAGGAGGAGATGAGCCAGTCAGAGTGCAGTGTAGCAACGACGAAACATGCAACTTTCCTCTAGTTCTTTAATGTTTCTTCTCTCCACCCCCACTATCGTGATCCCAATTCTACCTTACAAATCTGGCTAGACCAGAGGATGTACAGGGGTACAGATAAGAACTGGAAACACAGGGAATCCAGGACAGATAAACTCTTCAGAACCAGCAGTGAGAGTGGCCATACCAAGAGGGTGGAGGGGAGGTGGAATAGAAAGGGGGACCAATTAAAAAAATGTGTCTCTAACCCCCTCCCTGGGGTATGGACAATAGAAAAGTGGGTAAATGACATTAGAAAGTGTAAGACATGAAAAAATAACAATAATTTATAAATTGTCAAGGGTTCATGCAAGAAGGGAAAATGAGCTGATACCAAAGACTCAAGCAGATAGCAAGTGTTTTGAGAATGATGATGGCAGCAAATGTACAAAAGTGCTTGACACAATGGCTGTAAGTATGGATTTTGATGAGTTGTGCAACCACCTCACCAATATAATGATTCTTAAAAATCTTGGAGATTTTGTTTTTAATTGAAATAATAGCCTTGGAAATCTCAGGACTTTATAGCTTGGAATCACCTAAGAAGACATTAAATTCGCCTTTTTCATTTAACAGATGACGTAATAGAGCCCAGGTGTGCTAAATGACTTGGCTCGTGCCATGTGGTCAGCAGGCAGTAGAGTTTGGGTGAGGACGTATTTTTGAGTGTTTTGCGTCTGCAGCACTTTCCCCTACCCTGTGCTTATTATGAAAAATAAAATGTGTCCAATCACATTACATGCACATAAAATCATTTTTCACTATATTTTTTACTTTCTCCAAGTTCTACTTTGGTTGTCAACATTCTTTTCTCCTTTCCAGTCCTAGTTTCCATGAGCGCTTGCTTATAATGTAACTTTCCCATTGAAGGGCAATTCATGTTGGATTGTTTAGCTTTTTTCCCCTTTTGTTTCAAAGAAAAATTTCAAATGTTTCACCCATGACTCCTCCACCTACAAACACTTGTGAATTTTAAAGAATGTTAGAGGTTAATGTACTACTAATGATAGGTTGTTATAACCCAGTTGACCCCTATTGGCATGAAGTGGCCAATAAAATGCTATTTTTTCTGCAAAAACTAAGTTATGAAATGTTTGATTTTGGAATTAAGACATTGTTTCTACTCATGTCACAAGATTTTTTTAGGGTTATATGAATAAAAAATCTTTGAATTTTATAAAGTGTTGATAAATTTACCACTTAAAGTTTGTTTATACGGTTATTTGTATTTATTATTCTTTGTAATTGTGTTTCTCAAGAAGTCTTTAAGCATCATGATAAGTAATTAGATTTTTTAAATGTATTGAAAATTTTCAAAAACATATTTATATATTATATAATAATATCATCAGCACTGTTAAAATAATTAGTGAGGAATTACATTTTGGCATTAGTTTTACTAGCACCCTGTTACCTATTTCTTTAGAAAATCCTTTACCAACTTCACTTCCTCTAGGTTAAAGGTAAATACTAATTTTTTTAAAAGAGCCTGTACATTAAATCTTCTTGAAAATAAATTGAAGTTTAAAGTGACAAAGGAAAAAATAATATATATGGTTATATATTATATATAACTTAAATTGTTCTTAGTGTATGTATACTGCTAATTGTATATTTAAATTTCTTTTCTAAATGAAAATTTAGTAGATGTATAGCCTGACCATAAACAAATATACTATAAAGCAGATTCATATATTATATGAGCAGTATTTATTAATCTTAGAACCTGAAAGAAAAGAGATGAATTTTAAGTCAGGATATTTAGGAAAGACTTTGTAGAGTAGAACCTAGTTAAGTGAGATATTAAGAGTTTAATGGAATATAGAAAGAATATAAAAGATATAACAGTAAGAAGGATTACAGTATTTTCAGGGGATGACAGAAAGTCATGGGTGGTGGAAGTGAAGTGAAGTACAGTACATAATATTAGAGTTGAAAGGGCACATTAAGAAAAATTACATCAACTCTAAGAGTAGTTATACATATATCAAGATATGTGTAGCAAGGTATATTAAAAGCATACTATTTTTTAAAAATATGATTGTGTCTCTGTGTGTGTATGTGTGTGTGTGTCTGTGTCTATGTTAGGCAAGGAAACAATATAATGAGGTGTTGCATCTCCCACACAAGACACGGTTAAGTTTAGTTCTGATGGTAGGAAGTAGAAGAAATAAGTTAGACATAATTAGCATTAAGAAGTTAACAGCAATAATTGGTACTATGTTCAGGATTGAGAGACATCTTAGGGAAGAAAAAGGAATTTCAGATACTTCATGGAAAGCTAGAAGAATGAGGGCAGAAAATCAGCTGTGTAATTTAGTATTTGAAGGAAAAACTAACTTCATAGAGTCCCGGAGATAAAGACCATATTGCAAAGAATTTAGAGGCAGAATGAAAAAATAGCTTTGGAATTATAGCCATTTTGTTTCCTTTCCTCAATCTATCCAGAGGTTTTTTATAGTCTTAGAATTTAATTGTATTGAAAATGTTACTTGTCAATATAAATTTTCATTCATTGATAGCATGTACCTCTTAGATAATATAGCCAGTCAATTTCTCTTGATTGTAAATCCAGACACAAAGCCCAACTGTATGACTAGAAACTATGAATAGAAACTTCATTTTGATAGATTTCTTTGCATTTTATTTCTCCCATTCTCCTCCTTTATCCTCTTCCCATAAATATGAGAGGCTTCAAGAAATTCATGGAAGAAAATTCCATTATTTTTAAATTTTCACCCATTATTTTAAAAGTCTGTGTTCCACGAACTTTTTGAAGCTGACCTGTCTAATTATAGACAGACTCTCCCTGTGTCAGTTTATATCGACAAGCCTCTGGTTTTTGTGGCACACCCTTTTCATTGCATTACTGTTTAATTAGTGCAGAGTTTGTGAGCAAAAGGAATAAATAATTCACAAGAGATAAGCAAACTCATTGCTTCTTCATGCCTTCCAGGCAGTGCTTTGGGAAGGTGCAAGACAGTGCATGTTTTATAAAGAGAGCTTCAAAGGAGATTATGTTCTTCTTGTCATTAACTAATATGTCTTCTTGGGAAAATGCTAATTTAGCTTGAATGTGTGCCTTGTGTGTTTGTTTGGGAGGATTCAATAAAACGTTTGGAGGCAAAGGTTCACAATGCTTGAAAGAAGACTTGGTGAGTGTTCATCACCTCGCAGGAGTGGTCCATGAAGATGAAGATGGGTTTGGAATGGCACTAATCTATCGATTTAGAGCAGTCATCAATGTTCTTTGAAAAATGTAATTGATGTATCTTTAAAGATAGACCATTAGTGGATGAAAATGGTGCAAATGGTTTTTAAAGGAATCCTGAACTTGCTTTCATGAAAATTAATTCTAATGGATGACCTTTTGCTTCTGTGAAAGCTGTCTCCATAAAACCGAAAATAAATAAACATATATAGTCGAATTTGTGATCGGACTTATTCAATTTCTTGAATTTTTGTCTTTCAAAATTTTCTTTTCTCAATAAGGTATTCCAAACAATGCAATGGATATTTGTAAGTTCAGTGATAGTTAAACAGAAACATCTTAATACATTGAACTCATTATTCAAATATCTTAATGCTGACCTCGTGTGTACGCATGTCAGGGCCCCTTTCATGTAATTTACTTCCTAACAAGTGTGTGGGTGTGGTGGGAGGACATGGAGGAGCAAATTGACCAATTTGTCTCATGGTACCTTGGGGAATATTATATTGCCTTGAAATCAAAGTTTTAGCTATGTTTCTATTCATAGTTCCTGATTCCAAATTCTTATCTTAGTTATAAAAATTCCTTTTCTTACCAAATCCCTATTAAGCTTTCTCCCAATGAATCAGTCAGCTCGAGGTCAGTGAGTGAGACGTGGCTATAGATAGATACACAAAGACAAAGATCCGTGCAACCCCAGGAGAAGAGTTCTCTATCTTGAATCTCTCATGGCTATGGAATCAAAGCTGGCTCACAGCGACCGCCTGTGGTTTTCAGAGACTGTACTCTTTACTAAAGGTGAAAGCCCAGACTTTTTCAAGTGATGCTTCTGAGGGGTTCATCCTGCCGATCGTGGGAATCGCTGCCCAATGTGGAAGTCCACCATCAGGCTCCTTCTTGAATGACTGCAATACACACGTGTATAAATATATTCACACAGAAACACATAATTGCATAGAGTGAATTAAGGAAAAAAAGTCCATCTATATTTACATACAGATACATAGGAAAATAGATTTATATGGGTATATTTGTATTTAAATTAAAAGAAACACAATTTAATTCCTATTCTTCCTCTTTTTCATTGTTATATTCAAACTATCTCATATATTTGTGTACATGGATTTTAAAATGTTTGTAGAAAAATTCATTGCATTTTAATTCCACTTATTATAAATTTCCCCCTTTCCTTCACAAACTTTTAAGAGCGCCCTCATATATATGCATGCATGTGCTTGAGAGAGAGAGAGAGATTTTGAAGATCTCATTCCTTGACTCTGTTCTCTTCTTATTCTATTAGTTTTTTCCTAGGCCACAAATGACTTCAGTGAAAATGTGTAGGTCAGCATCTCTTTTGTTTCTTTAGCCATTACCTCATTTCTGAGCTCTAGCAGTGCATCTACAAAGTGTACTTCCACCAAAACTGGATTTTTTCAAAGATACCTTTAGTTTTTTAAATAAAACAACCTTCTTACCTTCAAACCACTCTCCATTACAATGAATACATTTGTTAAATCTGCGATTTCAATCTTGGAAACATTTTTTGAAATCATCTCTTTGGCCGACAGAATCTCCCTTGTTTTTTTTTTCTTCACCTCTTCTGTGTCGTAAAGTATCTTTCCTATCATGTTCCATGCATTTGCGGAAACAAAAAGAAGTCACGCAGAACATGGTCAGGTGAGTCAGGTGTGTGGGGCTAGAGAGGCATGCTGTTTCTGCATCAGCAGGTGCATTGCCTTGGTGACAAAACCATGTGTCACAAATCATGTCTTTTAGCGAACACTGGTAAGAAATCTTTTCAGAACCTCTCAGTAGAAAGCTTGCTTATCAATCTGACCTAGTGGAACAAATCCCAAATGCACTAAAAGAGTTTGCCTGTTTGGCAAGTTGACAGACATCCAGAACGAGGTTTGTCATCAATTGATATTTCACCTTTTTTGAATTGAAAAAATTGCTCACACATTTGAGTTTTTTCCATAATGCTGTCCTAGTAAGCTGTGTTCAACATCAAAACAGTTTCTGTGACATTTTTCTGGAGAAGGAAATGAAATTTCACAGCCACATGCTGTTCCCTTTAATTGACTGCAAAGATTGAGGTTCGAGCAAAGCTGCTGTCATGAAAAAACTCACTGTGACAAGAGAGAACCTTCCCAGGTTGTGCCACTGGTTGCACTAACTCAAAATGTGTTGCTCAGTGCTTGCCTAGTGGGGAAAATATGCATGCCAAGAAAGTAACAACCAGCAGAGCATTTTTCTGGTGTTTTTTGGGGGTACCCCTCATATTAGTTCTAAAACTGAATGTGTCATAGGCACTCATATACAGCATCCCCAAACCTCAACTTCTGTTCTTTCTAAAATGCCCATGGATCCCCCGTATTTCTTATCTCAATATGTAGTTGTAGTTACACTAGTCAGAAATCTGGGAGTTATTCCCTTTTCCTCCTTCTCTCTTTTTCTCTCTGCTTCATTAAATTAATCTAATTTTAGAAATATTTTAAATATCTGTCACAGTGACTAATTTTCATTAATATATGAACAAGCACAATCTTTGCTTCTACTTCTGATTTCTGGTATTGATTTCTATGTTTTCTTTGTGAAATATTGGCAGGTCCTTTGGTCTGGGAAAAGAGGGTTGGAAAAAGAGCTAATTCTGTTTGTTAGGAAAATTGCTGATTTTGTTTGTGGGGAACTGCTGTTTCTGAGTGGTGGCCATGCTATAGATCTACTTGATCACTTAGGGGGCAGCACAACCCTGAGGCACCCTGGGGAAAGGAACCCCATAACCCCCTCCAGCTGAGAGGAGCCAAGAAAGCTGACTGATATATGGGGTGCTTTGAGAGTGTATACTCAAACCAAGCTCACTGCCAGCAAGTCAATTTCAATTCATAATGACCCTATGAAACCACTGTCCCTTTGGGTTTATGAGACTGTCATTCTCTACAGGCTTTAGAAAGTCGTTTGTGGTTTCCAACTACTGACCTCTGGCCAGCAATGTAACTTGTAACCTACCAGGGACCCTAGTCAGGAAGTGGATAGAAGGTAGGTAATGAGAGGGTTCCATGGATGTGAAGAAGCAGTGCGTGGCGAGGAAAAGCGGTGTCACAAGTAGGAAACCATATAGAGAGGGAGGGAAGGCCTGAGAGGACTTCTCAGATGTCTCTGTAAAACCTACAGACCATCCATGTTTAAAATGTAGTAAAGACCTCCATCTTTCAAAGTTTCTGCATAAAGCAATCCTGGTCCATGCGGACATCAACTTTGCTTTAAACAACACGCATAAAACACCCACTTCTTTCCCCCCCATCTCTATGTAAATGGCTTCCTTTGGCCTGGAGGATTTGTGGTGGCTCTCTACCTAGCTTGATTCTGTCTCGTCTTTGTCCTAATCTCCCTCGGATGCCTAAGCTTTTGCTTCTGTCCCTCCTATGACATTGAGAGACACCGATTCAAGCGGGTCACACTCCTTCTTCAGACCCTCACACAAACACTCACTCTTGTTAGAACCCAATTCTTTGGTTCTGAGGTTTTACTTACAGTTCCTGCCTCATTTTGGATAACTTTCTCCTCACCAAAGCTAGAGTCTTAAGTGCTCTAGCTCTTTGGAGCTCTGACATTGTTCAGTTCTCGAAAGACCCTGCTGCTATCTTCTGTTTCATGGTTTCTCCTTTCAGCCCTGACTATTGTTTTTTCATACTTTTCATAGGAAATGACTAGTTTTGTTAGGTCTCAATTTGAATGCCACTCAATCATGGTAGTCTTTTCTAATTGTAAGAAAACTAGTTTAATTCCCTAGCTATATATGACCACAGCGATTGGTTTATTTACACTAATTACTATTTAAAATCTATTCCATACTAGGTTATTGTAGTGCCCAAGACACACTTAGTAAATGTTGACATCATGACTTGTTCTACAGTTGAATGCACGTAAACGGCAATAAGTTTTAGAACCCTTTTTGGTTTTCTGAGAATGCTAGCAATGAAAAGTTCTTCTCCTTTAATCCCATCCTATAATTTGGGGTAAGAAATAATACTTCTATGGATGAGGTAGGCTCATCAGATTGTTACACTCTTTTCCCTTTTTTTCTTTATAATTTTATTGGGGGCACATACAACTTTTATCACAATGTATACATATATTCATTGTGACAAGCACATTTGTACATTTGTATCCATAATCATTCTCAAGACATTTTTCTTGATATTTAAACCTGTCGTACCAGCTCCTCATTTTCCCCTTCCTCCTTCATGAACCCTTGGTAATTTAAAATTTTTTTCATATCTTACCCTGACCAATGTCTTCCTTCACCTACTTTTCTGTTGTCCATCTCCCAGGGAAGGAGTTATATATAGATCATTGTGATTGTTTTTCCCTTTCTCCTCCCAGCTTTCCCCACCCTCCTGGTATCACTCCCCTCACTATTGGTCCTGAAGGGGTTATCTGTGCAGGATTCTCTGTGTGTCCCAGATGTCTGCATTCTAAGATGAGGCAAAGCACTAGAAATATCTGCTCTGGTTTCTAATGCATGGAGCCTTTAGGTTCACTCTTTAGCTATTTCTTTTTTCTCCTCTACACTTTGGTACAGTTTAAAGATTGAAAACTACTATAGGCAAGAAAACCCTAACTTCTTTAGTATTACATCTAAGATCTTAGGTGACAGATTAAACTCTTTGGTTCTTTGGGCAAACAGTTCCTCTTCCTTTCCTTCATTTTTGCCTCCTCTTTTTCTTTGTGTTTTATTCAAGCAGGTTTATTTTCTTATGTATGGTTAAAATTACCTTCAAAATAGGGAAAATTACATTTAAGATTCTCATGAAAACCTTTCAAATCACTTCTAGTTATCTGAATCTATAGTGGCTTGAACCTGACATTGCTATTTCATTCTCTAAGTTTTACACAGAGAGTCTGACGAGACTAAGGATTTAATTAACACATCAGTTTATCCAGGATCTTTGCCCAGTGCTGTCTGTGTCACATCCACAAAATTAAATTATTTGTTCTGAGCAGATGTGGCATGTTCCCTCCACCTAAACTGAGAAATCTCACAATTAACCTTCAGCCAGTTATGTTTCCAACTTTGTTTCTTTGCACAAAAGTGCAAACTGCTGAACAAATTATCCTAGAATCTGAGAAGGAGAGTTACTTTTCATCTTTAGGGAGTAAGATTATATTTTAGCCCAGATTTTCAAAATGATGGGTTTTTTTTTGGTTTGTTTTTACTGTTTCATATATTGATTGAACTTATTTCTATCAAAACCAAGCTTTGATTCTATAAACTTCTGAAAAAGTCAACGAGCAAACAAACCAAACCATACCAAAACAACAACAACAAAGGATTATTGAACAACTGTCATAATTGTTTACTAAAAAACCTAGTGTGTTTTCAGGATAATATACTCAAATACTGCTATTGGGCATATGAAATTGATTGGGAGATAAAGATGTATCATAGTTTCTTCCTCTTATTTGTAACTTCCTATTTCAGTATTATTATTTCTCTTATCCCTCCTCCTTTCAATCTTATTGGGCTAGATACCCCTCCACTCTGCTATTTTAACAACTGTTTGGAGTTTTTAAAATATATTATTCTGTATCATAATTACTATCTTACATTTCTGTGTCCTCTACTAAACTAGCTGCTGGCTAGGGTTGCATCTTACGACCCCTAGATTCTTGTTTTATGGGTAGCACTCAATTACAATCTATTGAATGAATTCATGAATATTTATATGTATTGTAGTCTTTTCAATAACCCAATGCCTCTTTGTATTATGAATGAACATTTCAATGTAAGGCAATTGATAATTTTCTGCTTCTGGAAGCATCCTTTGACTGTGAGGCAATCTTTTCCCTGTATTTTCAATCATATATTAGGACCTTTTTCTTAGGGAATCATAGAAGAACATCAAAGGCATATTAATGTAAGGTCTATTTTTAATACTGAGATGCATGACTGAATATGTGGTATATTTTAGTGAGAACTCAGTACAATTGAAAATGTGCTCCTCGACATTTTCCTTCCACAAGCTTCCTGTCTTTTTGCTGAGAGGAGAACAGGGAGCAGGAGAGGTAGCTTTCCTCTCGTCTCCTGAGTTTGAGGCTGAGTTCCGCCTTCCAGGGCAGAAAATGGAGTCAGGAAGAAAAGTCCATAAAGCAGACAGAATGATTCTGGTTGACTTATTTTCTCCCCTCTTTAAAACATTGTCCTACAAGCAGGCAACTCACAATACTAATGGGTTGAGGGGGAGAGTGGAGATTGCAATGCCATACCTTTCTGGCCTCAGGCACCGGATCAAATGGAAAGTAATGCAAGTTCAGGAAGACCAGGTGAGCCAGGGAGGAGATAGTGCTCTCTCCTCATTTGATCCTTGGCTTTCCTGAGTCCCTGGCTGAGCATCAGCAGGCGAAATGCTGGGAAGCTGTGGTGAGGTTTTCAGGGGTAAGGTAAAAATGTATGCAGTTTTTTTTTTAAGTATTGCCTTGGGCAATGAATTTTAGGTCTCCAAACTTCATTTTACCTTTTCTGTTCAACTCTGTGAATCACATTATCCTGCACATTGATTTGCTTTTGTAAACATTCTTTGCTTCAAAGTGCAAGGTTATTATGGTTTAAGAGTGATTTTTAAAAAAATTATCAACTATTCGCAAATGTGAGTCTGATAAGAGGGGGAATAATTTTCAATGAACAAAAGGAGAAACTGGCTTGCACAGTTGATATAGCCTGGATGGTCTAGTTTTGCTTCATACTCAAGGGTAGTTGAATTCACAGACTCATATAAAATCTTTGGTCTTTTCATATAAAACCTTTCAATATATGTCAAGAAGACTGTTTCAGTTTAATTATTTGACAAACTCTTTCATTATACATCATTGAATAATTATAGTCTTCACAGTGAGGCAGAAAGCCATTCCTGCTATGTTGTATGCCTTTTAAGGAAGAAGCATACCTTACCCATCACTTTGACTTTGCCCTTCATTGGCTTACATCGTGCTGTGCCTTTTTTTCTTACTGTTACCTTATGAAGCATTTCAGGGTGATGTGTGTTATCACATATTTGATTAGACATTTGATTCTGACTTGCTTTGAACTTTCCCCTCTGTTGCCTCAGGTGCTAGTTTGTTATAGAATTTCCTGCAGCTAGCAGGTACAAAAGAGATTTGTACTCTGGGCACCCCAACAGGTAAATTAACTCCACGATCTGTCACATTTCACTAGAGTCATTATAACTCTGACTCTATTCTGACAAACAAAGTATATTGCAAAGTATATTAAGTGGTGTGAGGATGGATGGCACATGAATATGCATGTCTAAGGATGAATACAACATTGTTATTCTATATGTTGCATATTGTTCTGGGGGTGGTGGGACCCAACATTCTTTCGGCTAATCAGTAATTTATTTGGGAGAAAGATATAATGTTTTTCAGGTCAATTGTCAATAAAGCATTCTTAAAAGGATGTTAAACAATTGGGTACTCCAGAAACCAGAATTGATCTGGTTGGAACAGAGCTTTTAAGTATGTATTTTTTCAGGTAGGCAAAAATTGAGTAACTTGCTCTGATTTTTTACACCCAGTGACTTCACCTGGAAAAGTTCTCTCTTATCACAGTGAATTTTTTTTGTAAAAGCAGTTTCACTTGAACCTTGTTATTTGTGATGATTCATTTAAGAGAACAGCGTGCAGCTGTGAAGTTATGTTTTCTGCCTGGGGAAAAAATGCCATAGAAACAGTTGTGATGTTGAACACAACTTATAAGGATGGTACTATGGGAAAATTACACAAGCATAAGAATGGTTTTCTCCTTTCAAAAGAGGTGAACTGTTGATTGATGACAAAACTCGTTCAGTATATCTGTCAGTTTCTCAAATGGATGAAAATGTCACTCAGAAGTGGTGCATTTGAAGTTAGTCAAGCTTTCTATCTAGAGCAGTGGATCTCAACCTTCCTAATACTGCAACCCTTGAATACAGTTACTTATGTTGTGATGACCCCCAACCATAAAATCATTTTCATTGCTGTTTCATAACTGTAATTGAGCTACCTTTATGAATTGGGTGACTCTGGTAAAAGGGTCATTTGACCCCTAAAGGGGTCGTTACCTACAGGTTGAGAACTGTTGATTTTAAGGTTCTGAAAAGATTGTGTAATAGTGTGCAAAAAAAATAGGCCTGCTTTGTGGCCGATGGGACTGGTTTTGCTATCATGACAATGTACCTGCTCACACCCCAAAACCAGCATGCCACTCTTGGTCTTCACACCTTACTTACCTGACTTTGCTGCATGCAACTTCTTGTTGATTCTGAAATGAAGAGGATCATGACAGGACAGCGATTTGATGACATAGAAAAAGGTGAAGGACAAAATCAACACAAAACCAAGGAGGTACTGCTAGACATCCAAACAGAAGAATTTGAAAAATGTTTTCAAGAATGAAATTGAAGATTTGACAAATGTATTAATTGTTATGGAGAGTACACTAAAGGTGATAAGGTTGTTTTGTAATGAAAAAAATTAAATAACTCTAAAAAATAGGTTTGGGGGTACTCTCTTGTGGTAGTGATCTAGTCTGGTGTCAATTTGAGGATTAAGAGTGTAGGTGTAGTCTATCCTGTCAATCTGGAGATAGCTAATAAGATCTCTGTGTGAGTGTGGCCTTCTTTTGAGAATTCTGGGAAGTGTGGTAATTCTTTCTGGGAGGCAGGAGACACTATCACTTTTGGTTCACTTCCTGGGAGACTTTGCAGCTGACAAGACACATGGCAGCATCCTGATAGGCCCTGAGTCTGGAAACTGGAGGAGCCACAGGGAGACCTCTCCTTTCCCTCAGAGGGTGAGACAAATGGTTGTAAATTAGATGACCGCCCTCAAGTTTTTAAGACATTAGTTGCTACTCACCTAAGTATGACTTACAACTTTGTCTTTTAAAACTACATTGTTTCAATCAACTTCAGAGTCCCCCCAAGATCATGGTCTTGATCACCTGGGGACCATTGGCTCATTCCCTCAAGGAAAATGATTCAAAGAATTATTCATCATTTTGATCCTATATGCTCCAGCACACTCCTGGATATATTTCAGGAAAAATAAATCCACACTGCACGTATATTTTCTGCCATATCTCTTTATATTGGGGAATATAGCACCCCAACCTGTTCAGTCTGCATGTCTATGTAAGTATCTACTGGTAGATCACCACTATGGAAGGATTTTACGTATAACAGTCTGCCTTTGTTATATTTAACCATTGAAAACCATCTGTCTTTCCCAGCTCCATTATTTTTACCTCCTTCCCTCTTGTGTAGTGTCTTCCCCTTCATCAATGTTAACATTTGCCTACCTTCTTACCTGTCATTTTCTCTTCTTCTTTTTCTCTCCCACTCCAGTAGCCATCAAAATATGTTTCCTTTAGTGTGTCAATATTTTCTTGACTTTTTATAGCAGTGGTCTCATACATTATTTTGTCTTTTGTGGATGCCTACTTTCATTTAGTATAATATCCTCCAGTTTCATCCATGTTGAGAGGTGTTTCAAAGATTCATTATTCTTTAACTTTACTCAGCATTCCATTGAGTGCATACATCAAAGTTTAATTTGCTATATGTCCACTGAAAGGCATGACAGTTATTTCTATCATTTTGCTATTGTGAGCAGTGTGATGAGCATTGGGGTGCACATGTTCTTTCATGTTGTGACTCATTTCTTTACAATAAGTACCACATGCAGGGATTGCTGGGTCACATGGTATTTCTATTGCCAACATTTCAAGGAAACATCCCATTGCTTTTCCTAATGGTTATACAGTTTTACAGTTCTACCATCATTCTATGAGCATTTTATGTTCTCCACACCCTCCCTTATATTTGTTGTTTTCTGTTTTTAATTCAGCATAGCTATTAATTCCGAAGAAAGGTGTTATCATTTTTTTATGACTTATATATTTACAGTTGTTAATGATCATGAACTTGTCTTCAAGTGTTTGTTAGCTACCTGAATATTTTCCTTGGTGACTGTCTTATCCTGTCCTCTGTCCAGGTTTAAAGTAGTTTATTTGTCTTTTTATTGTTGAGGTGTTGACATAGACTATAAAGTTGTGGAGATTATTCCTATATTTGATATGTTATTGCCACATTTTCCCTCCCTCTGTGGCTTCTCTTTTTACTATCTTGGTGAAGTCTTCTGATATTCTAGGGGTTTGCAGTAACGTATTTTGTTTCCTACTGTGTGTATATGTGTTGCCTTATGCTTGATAGTGTATTTATGCTATGCAAGAGGGCTTTGATATTTATCACCATTTTTCCATTGACAGTTTTTATAGTTAAAGGATTTACATTTAGGTCCTCAATCTACCTTGACTTCATTTTTGTATATCAACTGGGATATGGGATCTTTTTATTTTATTCCTATGCAAATAGAAATTCCATTTCCTCCTACTATTTGTAAAGGTATTATCTCTTCCCCATTTAATGTGTTTCAGCCTTTTGTCAAAGATATATTGGAGGATGGATTTACTTCTGGATTTTCTGTTTCGTTCCCTTGGCCTTGCCTAGGTATCTACCATTGTGCCAGCCCAAGGTTATTTTGACTACTGTGGATGTATAACAGGTCTTGACACTGGAAATGGGGAGACTGACTCTTTTACTTCAGTTGCGCTCTTCTTGCTTGTGGCCACTTTCCTTTCTGTGTCGTGTTGATACTTAGTTTTTCTAGATCCTAAAGAAGGATGCTGGGCTCTCGATTGGGTTTGAATTTGTAGCTATAGACTGTTTTGAATAGCAGTGTCATATTTGTAATTTTTAATTTTACTATCTAGAAGCAAGATACATGAGACTACGTAGTCCTCCATTCAAGTAAGTCTCTTCCTCTGGTTAGATCTATTCTTTTGTATTTCATGTTTTAGGTGGCTATAGTGAGTGATAATATTTCTGTTTCCCCTCCCCCCTCCCCCAGAGCTTTCTTGGTTTGTATACAGGAATCAAACTTA
This sequence comes from Nesogale talazaci, assembly GCA_004026705.1. NCBI lineage: Eukaryota > Metazoa > Chordata > Mammalia > Afrosoricida > Tenrecidae > Nesogale > Nesogale talazaci. The sequence goes on from PVJH01004005.1 coordinate 16,826, forward strand.
TTTTTTATGGTGATCTTGTACTCTGCACATTTCCAGTCCTGGAATTTTCTATGAATATCATCTATAAATAGAAAGTGCTTTACTTCTCCTTTGGCAAATCATATGTTTTTAGTTTTTTTTTTTTTTTTGCCTGATAGCTCGGGTTCAAACTTTCACAACAATATTGATTTGGAGTGGTGATAAAAGGCATCATTCTCTGATTTCTGTTCACAAGAGAAATGCTTTCATCTCACAGAAACATCCATTTTTATTTATATATATGCTCTTCTTTATGTTGGGGAATATACCTTAAACTCCTATTTTGTTGACTGGTTTTTGTGATTTATTTTATTTTTTAATCATTTTAGTGGGAGTGCATACAACTCATCACAATCCATACATCCACTCATTGTGTGTCAAGCACATTTGTATCCCCATCATTCTCATAACATTTGCTTTCTATTTAAGCCTTGGCTTTGGCATCTCACTCTCCCCCTCCCTCCCTATTACCTTCTCCCTCATAAACCCTTGATAATTGATAAATTATCATTACCTTGCCATATATTACACTGTCCAATGTCTCCCTTCAACCACTTCCCCATTGTCCAGACCCCAAGGTCATGTGGAGATCCTTATAATCGGTTCCCCATGAGGGGATAATCTGTTTTGGATTCCCCGTGTTTCTGGCTCCTATCTGGACCACTGTACATCCTCTGGTCTAGTTAGATTTGTAAGGTAGATTTGGGATCATGATAGTGGGATGGACAAATCATGGAAGAACTAGAGGAAAGTTGTATGCTTCATCATTGCTACACTGCACTCTAAATGGTTCATTTACTTCCTGTGACTCCTCTGTAAGAGAAGTCTATTATCCATAGATGGACTTTGGTTCCCCAAGCTGTACACCCCTCATTTACAATGAAATAATTTTTTTTACAATGAAATAATTTTTAGTTCTTTGATGCCTGCTACCTGATCCCTTCGACACCTCGTGGTCACACAAACTGGTATGCTTCCTCCATGTGAACTTTGTTGCTTCTGAGTTAGATAACCATTTGTTTACTTTTAAACCTTTAAGACCCTAGGTGCCATATCTTTTGATTGCTGGACACCATCAGCTTTCTTCACTACCTTTGTCTATACACGCATTTGTCTTCAGTGATTGTGTCAGGAAGGTGAGTATCATGGAGTGCCAATTTAATAGTACAAAGTGTTCTTGCATTGAGGGAGTGCTTGAGTGGAGGCCCAACGTCCCCCCAATGGGGAAATGTATTTACTTGCACATATTTATAGATTCAGGACTGACAGTTTTTTAATCAGAAATATGTGTTGGATTTTGTCAAAGCCTTTTCCTAAATCAATTGATATGATCATGTAGTTCTTTGTTTTGTTTATGTGATGAAATACATTGACTATTTTTCTAATGTTGAACTGTCTTTGTTTGCCTTGTATAAATTCCAATTCATCATGGTAGTTTGTTTTTGTTTAACAAACTGTTGTGATCTATTCTGTCATCCGAAGTTCAAGATTCTGGGTTATCATCCATAACTGTTTGCTCACACTTTGATGCAGAGGGTTCATGTACTGTAATCCAGTCTATTGCCTCATTAGAAGTTTTCAGGTTTCACTCTTTGAAACATACCAATCAGCTACTAATTCCATGAAGTGCACTGTGAGAATCCTGTTTTGATATGACTCACAATCAAGTTAATAGATATATGCCACAAATAGGGATGTGTTATCAAGAGTAGCATAATGCTTCTTGGAAGCAAGATAAATCTAAGCCACACTGCAGGCCATAATGTAATGTGTTAGTCAAGGTAAACTAGAGAAACAAATTCATAGACATATATATGGATATAAGTATACAGTTTATATACAGGAGGAATTAGACATTAAGAAAGCATCCCAACCCAGTCCAGTTCAAAGTTATAAGTCTGGTATTATTCCAAATGCCCGATACCAGTATATAATTTCTCCTTTGGACTAAGAAGTCATAGGCCAGTGGGTGTAGAATCCAGGCACTGGCAGGGGTCTCTCCATAGCTCCTCGCTTCCAGGACCCAGGGTCCTTCAATAGCATCCAGTGGTAGTAGAGGCAACTCAGTGCCGGGAGGGATCCCCACATGGCTTCTCAAGATTCAGAGGTCTGGTTCCATCAGGGTAAGACCATGTGGCTTCTCCTCCAGCTCCTCAGATGCTGCCATCTTGTCTTGTCCATAATTCATCTTTCTGAGACTAACTCCCAACAACTGGGGAGATAGCTTCTCATCTCCATGAGGGAAATACTGCAAAATTTCCCATAAGTCTCAGGAGAAAGCCATGCCCACACAGAAATCTCATTGGCTACTCAATGGTTATCTCCAGATAAACAGGTCAGACTCCACTCCTACATCTCAATCATAAAATTAACATACACAGATGACTACCACATGTAACATTATCTGAGAATTTCACAGGCTGTAAATCTCTAAGGGAGTAGATGACCTCCTCTTAAAAGATGGATTGTAAACCTGACTATGCATAAACTACATGAGATAAAGATTGTATTAGTTAATAGATGGAATTTGAGGAAGACAGAGAGAAGATTATACATAATATTATAAAATATATTAGGAGTTTGGGCTTTACCCAAAGATCAAAGTCATTTAGAATTTGATTCATGTAATTATTTATTCACCAACCATTCTTAAATCACTCAACTGGAGTTTAGGCACTGTTCCAGGAAGAGCAGGAAAAACAAACAAATGAATATTGCCCTCATGCTTGCTTTTTTCTGTAAATTTCCATGAATTAAATGCACGGACCATGTTGTAAACATAGGGTTAATGATATTGGGAGAAAGCAGGTTACAAAATGGGGAAAGACTAAGTCTGCAATTTTAACACAACCTAGAGCAGCTTCAGCTGAATGAACAAGAGGGAGCATATGAGGAGAAGATGTCAGAGAGAACCTGATGGGCGAGACCACTTAGGACTCCAGATTTCTGTGAATACTATGGCTTTAAAAAATGAAATGAAAAATTACTGAATAGATTAGGGATAAATACCTGATTTAAATTTTAAAGAACTGATTTGACTAATTTGAGGGAAAAATGCTAGGGTGCAATAGTAAAAGTTGAATTATAATGAAGTAGCAAATACAAATGTCAAGATGAGTGTTGATGACCAGGGTGGGTTTGAACAGCTAGAAAGGCAAAAAAAAAAAAGGGCATTTTCTTGGATAGATGTTTAGGGTAGAACATTTAAACTTTTCTGAATGTATCAAAGAAATATTCATTGATGATCTCAAATTTTTGTGTGCTTACCTTTTCTTTAGTCAGCTGGCTAGATGAAGATATCAATAATGACATGTAAATGGCTTAAGAATGCTTCGGTGTTACAGTTTGCTGTTCAAGTTTTGACATATTCAAATAGAAGAGGTTTAATAGACTCCGTAATGGATATGAGACTCTTTAATATAAGACTCCTTTCATAGACTCCTTAATATATATGAGGTTAACCCAAAAAGGATTGCTATTGGTTTTCTAGTTCAGAAATGCACATGTTGTTCCAAGTACAACATGGTTAAACATGTTTATGTGACCATTTGATTGGGAAGACCAGTCCTTTCAATCACACGTATATTACAGCCTCAGTAGGGGACCGTCAGAATTTCCCAACCAGAGCAGTGACGTCCATGGTGGAACATGGGCCAGTTAAATTCAAGGCTGAGTGGGCACCTCAGAAAGTTATTGTGTCTGTGTTTGAAGACTCCAAATGGGGTATTAGTGATATTGATAAATTTCCTCAATGGACACAGGGTCATCATAGGGGGGAATATTACTAAGATACATTTTTTAAAAAAATTAAAAAACCTGTATTCAGGAGAAAAAGACAAAGGAATTTGCACTAAGGACTATTTTTTTCTCTATTATACCAATGAGTCTGCACATTCATCAAGTTTAGTATGAACTGTTATACAAGAATTTCACTGGTAAACCTAACCCCAGCCACCTAATGGCCTGATCTTGCCCACCAGACATTGTTTTATTCCCCCAAATAATAAAAACATTTAAAAGAAGAAGCATGTCTTGAGCTCCTTGAGAATTTCAAGACTTTCATCTGTAGTAAGGAGTAAAGTGTGCAGAACTTTGCATAGAAATGCTGGAGAGATTGTGGTGAATGAAATTACTTGAAATGACTCTTTTTTCCAAAATCTTTGTAACTCTCACCAAATGATTAGGTGGGACATGCAAATCATGTGGAAATGTCTCTAATTCAGGGATTGGTAAATGTCCAATTTGAGTATAGATGAGCCGTTTTAGAAGCAGTAGCACACTATGTCTAGCAGAAGCAAATGTCACACTTGGCTGAACTCCGTGTATGGGAAAGTAACTTCAGCAGAGGCCATGAAGTAGTAGCAGTGGTGGCAGTAGTGATCATGACACAGACCATAAGTCGCTTGTCCACAGAACAAGTCATATTTCATGACTTTGCTTGGGAAACTGTCTTCTAGAGTGGGATACCTTTTGAATATTGATCAGTGTTACAAGAGCTTAGTGACACTTGCCCTAGAAAGACAGAGGCAGAGGGAGAGCATGGCAGAGTGACAGAGGGAGAAGAGAACAATGCCTGTTGGCATGACTGAACAGAGGGGCTATGGAAAAGGAACTGCATCTTGGGCTGAGCCCTGGTGGTGTAGTGGTTGAGTGCAGGACTGCGGCCCACTGGCTTGGCGATTCAAATCCAGCAGCAGCTGTCCAGGAGCAAGGCTGGGTCTCCCACTTCCACCAGAGGGCAGTGATGCCCCCCACCCCCCCAAAAAACAAGACAAGCAAACAAAAAAAGGAACTGTATCGATACTATTTTGTAACCTGTTAACGTCCCTCATTGTTAACTTTCCTAATAACTTTCCATCACCACGAGTAGTGTCTGCATTCTGTGTGGACCTTGCCTTGCATAGGTCAATGCAGTAAGGAGGCAAAGTGCCTTGGGGGAGGGGCTGTTGGTACCAAACGAGGGTAGAGGCAGTTGGAAAAAGGAGGTATGTCCGAAGTCAGACATGTGCTAATCATCCTTAGAAACAGGTAGCCCTGGATGATTTTGTTCCTTGTTTGCAGCTGGAGGAGGTCAAATTGGCCCCATCCTATTCCCATCCAGGTGACAATACTACTTGCACAGTCCGTTGTAATGGCCACACAAAATCCACCAGCATTCTCAGAATGGCGGGGTCTTCTTAGGGACGATACTAGGTTTTATTAGGGAAGTTACAGAGCAGAATCAGTGTGCTGTTGAAAGAAAAGCCGTTGGTTCACAGCACCATCCATTTCCTGTCTGGTGCTCGGCCTCTTAGCCACACCTGCCTGGGTGCATTGCGGAGTCATCCTGCCTGATGCACTGTCTCACGGTTGGGTCATCCTGGGCCAGAAGAGGAGAGGGTCGCTCATAGTTTCAGGGCTGCTCTCTGGAGTCTCTGTGCCACAGCAGATGGGATGATGGCTAAAAGGGCCCAGTTAATTGAGGACCTTGCGATATGAAAATCAGACAGCAATGATTTCAGCCTTTTCTTCAGAAGATGATACTGGTTTTGGAATTTGAATGTAGAGAAATAAATTGCCAGGTAGTGCAAAGATTCCACACCTTTGCAAGAAAGTAACCAAATTCAGAATATCCGTATTATATTAAGCACATTCTGCGATATCTGATAAAACTATTCTATATAAAATAGTAAGAAAATATTACTCATATGCAATAAAAATAATCCAGTAAGAACTCAAAAATGGCCCTGATGTTTAAAATAGTTGATAAGATCTTTTAATAAGATATTGGTAGTATAGCTTTTTGGTTATTAATTAAAAAAGTTAAAGTGAATGAACTTATGAGGCTCATCTCTAGAGATAGCCTGGAAAAGCAAAATGAAATTTATAAAAAAAGAAAATCCTAGAAAAACAAACAATTAGTGCTGTGAGAGAAAAATACAGACATGTCATAAATATGCAAGTTCTCTGTCTCTATAAGATACATTAATAAATATATATGCATCTGTGGCCATCACCTAATCAGGTATCATTTTGAGGATTAAGAGTGTAGAGGTGAAGTCTAGCCTGTCAATCTGTAGATAGCCAATGTGATTTCTGTGTAGGCATGGCTTTTTTCCTGAGAATTCCAGGAAATTGGCTGTATTTCCTCATGGTTGTTAAGAGATTCACTGCTCAGTCCCTTGGAGATGCTCTACTGATAAGACACAAGGCTGACTCCCTGTGAGACATCCCGGAGAAGTCACTTGGGCTTACCTTGATAGAACCAGACCTCTGAAGCCAGAAAAATCACAGAGACTCCTACCAGTGCTGAGATGCTTGAGAAGCCACAGAGAGGTCCCTACCAGCACTGAGATGCTTCCTCTACCACTGGCTACACAAGACTCTGCACCCACAGACCTGTGATTGTCCTGGCATCATTGCATTTGCTTTTGTGAGTCAGAAGAGGACTTCATACATTGGTATCTGACATATGAGCAAATATTGGATTTATGACCTTGGACTGGTCTGGGCTGGGATGTTTCCTCAACATTCAATTGCTCTTGTATATAAATCTCTTGCTTATACACAGATGCATGCTTATGAATTTGTTTCTCTGGTCTACCCAGACTAACACAGCATCTTATAACACAACTTTAAAATATATGTAGAAGATGCTGACAGAAGCAAAAGCTAAATGAAAGAAGCCATAATTACATAATTAGAGTTGTAGATTTTATGCGCCTTGTAGTCAATTATAGAACAACTTGAAAATATGGCAGCCAATAAACAAGGAAATCAAAGAGCATTGCTGCAAAATTGTATGTGTAAAATTCTACTGAACAAAATGATCTAAAGGTAAGGCTACTGTTTCTTCTATATATCCTCCATCTAGGTGTCTACATAGCTGGAAGACACTGTTTTCATCTCTCCAACCCTTTCCTCAGGCATCTTGCACTCCTTAATTCACAACATGTAAAAATGGCAGTTTTCTCATGATGGAGTCCCCCAAATCATGCCTTATTGATATTTCTTTGAGTTTGGGGAACATAAAGCAACCTGAACAGACAATAATAAGGATGTAAGGTGGATGGGGTAAAGTTTTCCAGTGAAATTTCCATAAGGCAATGCTTTCTACCCTTAAAGAATGAGCAGGTGTCTTACCATGTGGGGAAAATAAGTGCTTGATGTAACTTTCTTAGCCTTTTTATCATCAATACCATTGTCAATTTGCTTACAATTTCTTCTTAATAAGCCACTGTGATCATTCTGTGCACTTTGAGAATATCCATCAAGTTTTTTCTTTTGGAGTGTTCCTAAAAAACGTTCATCATAAATTCCCGAGTTGACCTTCTTTTTTCAATCTAACTGGCCCAGCGGGTCTTCTAGTAAACCACCATTTTAATTAGACCTTTCTTTTGAGGGTGCTGAGAGAACCTGTTTATACCATCCTCTGATTTCAGATACAGGCTTGCATTTGTTTTGCTTGAAATAAACTGGTATCTACAAGACCTGGTACTTTGATGCCAATATTGTTTCACTTATGATTGTATTGAAGATATGAATGATTCCACCATGTTTTTTTTTCTTTTAAATCATTTTATTGGGCAACTCATATAACTCATCACATCTATACATCCATCCATTGTGTCAAGCACATTTGTACATTTGTTGCCATCATCATTCTCAAAACATTTGCTTTCTACTTGAGCCCTTGGTGTAAGTGCCTCATTTTCCCCCTCCATCTCTGCTGCCTCCTCCCTTGTGATAATTTATAAATTAGTATTATTTTGTCAGATCTTACACTGTTCATTGCTTCCCTTCACCTACTTTTCTGTTGTCTGGCTCTCAGGGAGGAGGTTATATGTAGATCCTTGTAGTATATTCCCCCTTTCTACCCCATTTCCCTCCACCCTCCTGGTATCTACGCTCTCAGCACTGGTCCTGAAGGGATCATCTGTCCTGGATTCCCTGGGTTTCCAGTTCCTATCTGCACCAGGATACATCCTATGGTCTAGCCAAATTTGTAAGGTAGAATTTGGCTATAGAATTTGGAGGAAATGTGGAGGGGGGAGTGGCGAGGAAGAAGCATTTAAGAAGGACAGGACAGTTGTATGTTTCCTCATTGCTACACTGCACCCTGAATGGTTTGTCTTCTCCTTGCACCCCTTCTGCAAGGGGATCCCTAGTTGCCTACAGATGGGCCCTGGGTCCCCAATCTGCACTCCCCTTCATTGACAATGTTATAATTTTTTTTGTTCTTTGATGCCTGTTATCTGATCCCTTTGACACCTTGTGATCGCATGGGCTGGTGTGCTTCTTCCATATGAGCCTTGTTACTTCTGAGTTAGATGGCTGTTTGTTTACCTTCAAGACTTTAAGACCCCAGACAATATATCTTTTGATATATTGTACCATCAACTTCCTTCACCATATTTGCTGATGCACCCATTTGTCTTCAGTGATTATGCTGGATTCCACAATGTTTATCTAGTTGACACTAATATGATAATATATACAAGAGAGAAATATCTTTTTTAAAAATATTAAGAATTTAACCAAGATAGGATATGTGCTGCCTGAGAAAAGTTATGAATAAAAAAATCTTCTGAAATCTTACATAATTTATTCTTTGGATATAATATAATTGTATTAAAAATCAAGATAGTAGTAGCACAGGCAATGTTGACAGTGTTTTTGGAGGCATTTTGGTAGTACCAGGTATTTGGAAAGGAAAACAGGATCAATAGATTTTTTTTAAATGCCAATGGAGCTAATAATCTATTACAGAGCAAAAATAGTGATATAAGAGGGGAACATTAGATAATAGATCCATTTTCTGATCAGTTGGCATGGAGTCTCAAAGGAAAAGATGTAGTTTACTTAGGGTGATATGAGGTGAAGAAGTTTATATATTTAGAGATTCAAGAACATGTAGATAGGACAGGATGGATTTGTAGGAGTTGATACTTTATCTCTAAAGAGAGGCTATCGTGGTAGACTTCTTTTTAAAAATTCATTTTAACTGTGATTTGGAGAAAATATTGTTGAGAGCACGGTTATGGGTAACCATCCCTATTAGAAGATGGATTTAACCCAAGTAAGTGAAGATGATGGCATGAAATGGTTTAGAATTAGTGGGTGTGTAAAAAATAGATGGATTAGATCGTTATTTGGAATGTGAATAATAAGTTTTTGTCACTCTATAGGTGTTTTAAATATAGTAACAGAAAGAGGAACAGAGGAAAATGCTCAGTAACTTGATTCAGACATTTGGCTTTAAGGTGACAGCATTTCCTGAGATAGAAGGTTTAAGACAATAGGAAAATTTAGAAATATGATGATGAGTATAATTAAATAAATGGTTAAGCAGATAGATATAAAGTATTGTAGAGAGACCCTGACAGAAGATAGCAGACTGGAAAACATCAGCATAGGATAAGTCATTTTTCGCAAACTCGATCACTAGCTCTGCATGATGTTGCAGAAGCAAGGGAAACCAGGTTTGCTAAAGTAACTGAGGGGAGAGTAATGGTTTTGCCTCAGGGGCTACTGAGGTGGCCCAGTCTTTCCTACTACAGTGAGAAAAAAGGATAGGTCATTTTACTGGATTCATGAGATTTTCAAGGAGAGATTTGAATGGTCAGGAGGGAAGGGAGTGGAGAAGAGAAGGGAAAGGAAGGTGTGAAGAAATGTCTTGATTATTGAGTAAATACCCTGGGCAATTTTTGAGTAATACTTTACATATACTATGAACAGATTTAATGAACACAAAGCACTTCATGCTTCAGCAACACTATCAATCCAATCCTCAAAATCTGAAGATTAATCTAATCTCAATTTCCCACTTCTCAATGGTCTCAAACACCAAGCACTCTGAGATCCTAGCACCCCAGATATAGTCAAAACTCCCAGGCTAAAAAGATCCTGTCATCTAAACTTCCAGGTAGGTAGATCTAAATCTTGGATCCTCATGAAACCTTTCAACTGGTGGCTGCAAATTCATGATCTTTCCATTGCTCCTTCATGATGCCAGTAACAAGCTCAGAAGTTTCACTTGAACTCTCACCTACTGGGTCCCACTACATCTCTGAGTTTGCTAATCCATTTGTGTGAATTGGAAATGATGACATCCGTATAAAGATTTTAGGAAGATCTAGGCTGAGGGTAGATGATTTGGAAACATCATCATCGAGATGGTGGTTTGAATCAGTCCCAAAGAACTCTGTAATCACAATCACAGATGCATGTAGGGAAAACATACAAATCAGGATGATCATAAGGAAGAGCCCATGCTTGATCCCACTGTTGAGCCATGACGTCAGTCCAGCTCCATTAAGGTCTGGATCTCCTTCATTGTCCACCTACTTTACCAACCATGATGTTCTTCTCCAGTGACTGGTCTCTCTGAAAACATGGCCAAAGCATGTAACATGACATATCTCCTTCCTCGTCTCCAAGGAGCACTCTGAGGTGGTTTTTTAGATGCCCTCTGCAGTTAGCTGATATCAGATACCATGTGATTTATTCTGTTCTGAAGAGCTTCCCATATTAGCATAAGTCCTCATGTGTGCTCTGCAGGTTTTAGATAATGAACCCACCTTTATTGGCCACTCCAGGAAATCTCAAGGGTTAGCATTATAATCTCAGGAAATAAGGGAAAGACCACATTGATTAAGGTGCTAAAAAATCTTATACCACAAATACTGTGAGTGAAACATACTCATTTTTAGCCAAGGAAATTGTTAAAAGATATTGATTTACAAATTTGAACAAAGCAATCTTAAAAGTAAAGGTATATCAAAAGATGATTATAACTTTGAAGTCAGTGAGTATTTTACAAAAGTAGTGGGGTATTTTTCTGAGAATGAGAGAGAAGAGGTATAATAAAAGAAGCCAATGGAGGCTATTTTAAATACGTACTGTGAATTCTGTTGATTCTGACTGTTGTGAAAGAAAGCCGGAAAACAATTTGTGTCCAGCTAATTGTGGAGGCCTTCATAGTTGTTTAATCCATAAATGACATCTGCACAGGCATATAATAAAATGACAAAAATGTAGGGGGTATATGGACTTTGGCAAGGAAATGAATGAGGTAATAAAGTGTGTTGAATGATAAACACAAAATAGAACGAATACAAATATGTAAATCTTGTCAAAGAATAGAGGCCTCAGGGAGATCAAAGGAAAGTTTAGCCGGGTGTTGAAACTTAATGTTTCAGAGCTGGAGAATTTTTGGAGCAAGTTTCAAGAAGGGGGATAGGGATGTGTAGAGATTAAGATAAATGGAAATCAGGAGGTTAAAGAAACAAATGGACTTTTGGATAAGATTTTGGTGAACTAGAAAGTTCTAAGATGCTCACAGGATTTTAGTATGTAGAAAAAAAATGAAAGAAAAAAAAAACCATGTGAGCAACCAACTGTCCAAGAATTTGAAAGGTACACATAGAAATATAGTTGATGAAACCAACCCGCATAGGATAAAGTTTTGTGTCTCAGAAACAACAATAAAAACATTTTTGCAGGGTCTGAGCCCTGGTGGCGTAAGTGGTTGAGTGCGGGACTGCAGCCCGCGAGCTTGGCAGTTCAAATCCAGTGGTGGCTCTCAGGAGCAGCACTGGGTAGCGCCCACGGCCACCAGAGGCAGTGATGCCCCCCCCCCAAAAAAAGAAACAAAACAAAACAAAAAAACATTTTGCATGAGCTTGGCGGTCTGGTTGTGTCAAGATTGAGGAGAGGGCATCAAGTTTACTTCCTACCTTGGATATTTAGTCCATAATAAGAATTAAGATACATAAATATGTAGAATATATAGTAAGAAAGAATATATAAAATGTATCCTTTTGAAACAATTTTGTAATGTTATGTTGCAAAAAATCAGAAGCCTGATGCAATTGAATAAGCTTCTTTAAATATTTCTATTTCGTTATAAGGGATTTCTCTGTACTAGATTGTTGTTTTTCTTATGAAGGCAAACCATAGCAACCTTGTATTGCTGTTGTTGTTAAGTTCCATGAAGCAGGTTTTAACATGCAAGGATATTATGCACAATGGAACAAAATGCTGCTCCATCCTTCACCAGCCTCATGATTGTTCTTATGCTTGAACCCGTGGTTGCAACCACTGTGTCATTCCATCTTGCTCAAGGCCTCTCTCTTTTTCACGGCCCCACTACTTTCCCTAATAGGATGTCCTTCTACAAGTATGGGTCTCTCCTTACAACATGTCTGCAGTATATAAGATATAACCTCATCACACTTTCTTCCAAGAAACACTCTGGCTGAACATCTTCTGAGATAGATTGTTTTCTTCTTCTAGAAGTCCATGACACTTTCAGTATTCTTTACCAGAACCACAATTCAAATATAATAACTTTTCTGCATTCGTTCATCTTCAGTGACCAACTTTCACATGTGTATGGGGCAATTGAAAAGATGGCTTGGGGCAGAGGACATTAGTTCTTAAAATAATATCTTTGCTTTTCAATGCTCTAAGGAGGTCTGGTACAACAGATTTATTTAATACCAACTCATATGTTGATATCATGATTGCTGCTTACATGAGCATTTATTGTGGCATCAAGCAAAACCTTTGCCCCATGTATACTGATGTTGTCTATGGGTTTAGTTGTAAGGATGTTGGGTCTTCTTTACATTGATTTATAATTCATTCTTAAAGCTGTAATCCTTGATCTTCATCAACAAATGCTTCAAGTACTCCTCCCTTTCAGAAATCCAGGTTGTGTTATCTGTCTACTGTAGGTTAAAAAACCTTTCTTCCATCCTGATGCCACATTCTTCTCCATATAATCCAGTTTTATGACTATTTGGTTAGTTTACATGTTGAATAAGTCTGGTAAGAAGCTACAATCCTGATGCACATATTTCCTGATTTGAAGCCATGAAGGTACACATAGAAATAGAAATTTGTCCTCCACACAAATTGCCTTTTAATCTATACACAGGTGGCCCATGTACAAGAATTTATTTTCTTCTTCTAAAGGTTATCCATAATTTGTTATGACCCATATGGTTGAATGTCTTGGCATAGTCAATAATCTTCTCTGCTTTGAGTCAAGATCCCTTGTTCCATGCCCTCTTCTAAATCTGGTGTGAACATCTGACGGTCCCCTGTCAATGTACAGCTGCAACTGTTGTTGATTCAGCCACATTTACTGACATGTGATATTAATGGTATTGTTCTACAATTTGAGCATTCTCAGAAGAGGGTCACTTTTCATTTGAGCAGTTATATAAATATGGATCTCTTCCAGGCAATTGAGCAAGTAGTCTTCTTCCAAATTTCCTGGCATAGCCAAGTTAGTTTTTGTAGTTCTTCAATCAGCTTGATAAAACATGCAATAGATATTCCATCAATTTCTGGAGCTTTCAATGTAGCTTGAACCTTTTGTTTTAGCACCCTTGACTATTACTTGTATGCTACCTCCAGTAATGGTGGAATGTCAGATTAGTTTTTTTTTTTTTGGTACAGTGACTCTACATATTCTTTATATCTTTTTTGGGTGCATCCTGCATTATGCAATATTTTGTCAATAGATTATTTCAATCATGTAACTCAAGGTTTGAATTTGGGGGGAGTTCTTTCAGTTTAAGAATGATGGATCTGCTTTTCCTTTTTTGTTTCCTAATCTAGGTCTTTGTACTTATCATTACAGTTCTTGACTATGTCTTCTCAAGCTGCCTTAGGAAATTTTCTATTCAGTTCTTTGACTTCATCATTTCTTTCATTTTTAAAGCTACTCTGTGATTAAGAGCAATTTTCAGAGTGTCTTCCGACATCCATTTTGGTTCTTTCTTCCCTATCTGTTTATGACCATTTGCTTTCTTCATGTATGGTGTTCTTGATTTCCTCTCACAGCTCTTTGGGTCTTCTGACATTAGTGTTAAATGCAGCACATCTGTTCTTGAGATCTTCTCAGAATTCAGATAACATAGACGCACGGTAGTCTTTTGATTCTCTGGGATTGATTTCACTTTCTTCAGCTTTAACTTGAACTTACCTTGTAGCAATTGATGGTTCTTCTACATTGTTTCTTGCCTTGTTTTAACTGCTTACATTTAAACTTCTCCATAGTCTCTTTCCACAGATGGAATTAATTTCGTTTCTGTGTATTCCCTCTGGAGAAGTCCTCATGTAAGTCCTTTTGCAGTCCTGAGAAAGGGTATTTGCTCTGAACAAATAGTTGGTCTTTGAAAATTATATTATGAGCTCTCCTGCTTCCTATAACCAGGTCTTTATTTCTCAAGTACAATTTCTTCCCCTTAGTTTATCCCTTTTGCATTCCAATTACTAGTGATTATCCATGCATCTTGATTGCATGTTTGATCAATTTTTCACTGAAGAAGTTGATAAAATTTATCATTAGATTTTTTATTGGTACATAAATCTGAAAACAATAACTGTTTTGATTGTATTTCCTTGAAGGCAGATAGATACTATTCTATTACAGACACCATTGTACTCCAAGACTGATTTTAAAATGGTTTTTTTGGCAACAAAGTCAATGCCATTTCTCTTAATTATATTGTTACTGGTGTAGTAAATCACATGATTTTCCAATTCAAAATGGCTAATACCAGTTCATTTCCACTCATTAATGCTTGAACATCAATATTTATGCATTGCATTTGATCTTCGACCACTTCTAATTCTCCTAAATGCATACTTCTCACATTCTGCATTCTGATGATTAGCAAATGTTTTATATATTTTTACTTATTTGAGTCATGCCTGATTAGCAATTGAAGCTCTGTGGTGGCGGGGGGCGGGGCGGGGGGGGGAGCTTTATTTATACAGGACCCACCAGAGTCATGTCACCATGCTGGACTCTACTTGGAGAAATCAGTTCCTCCTCCATCACATTTTGAGTACTTACTGACCCAAGGTGCTGGTCGTCCTGTATTATGTCCAACAAAGTTCTGTTTCCATTCCTTAAGCTTTCATTGTCTGACAATGTTGCAATCTCTGCAAAAGCTCAATGGATCTCTTTGTCATGTGTTCTTAGTCTGGAAGCTGAAACCTGCTCACTTTGTGTGGCAATGCTGTTATTTCAAATACCAGTGATATAGCTTCCAGCATCACAGCAACATGGAAACCACCATCATCTGACAAACAGCAAGACAAGTGTTGTACCAACCCTCTAGGACAGACTATAGCTGTCTTTGTGGATTCCTGAGACTAGCTCACAGAGAGAGTAGAAAAGCTCAACATTCTCGTAAGGAGTCTTGGGGTTGGCAGACGAAAGCTAACCCATCTACCACATGGGGTCTATTCGGTTGCTACCTGTCAGAATACGCATGGTATCCGTGGGTCTGGTTTTGGTTGTGGAGTCACAGGAGTGACTATATGTTCTAATAGATTTTGATCATCAAAATATTTTTATTGTATAAGAAAACATCCCAGAAAAATGGTCATTTGAAAATTATTCTCTTTGGAAAAATGTAGTACCAGATTTCAAGTGTTATAAATGTGCATAGATCAGCTTTTTTCCCTTTTGTTTGATCCTAACAAAGATTAACTCAAAAATATGAGAGAGTTTAAAAATTAAAGGGATACACATTTGTTTCAATTGTAAAGGGATGACAGCTTTTTAAGATTAATGGGCAAATGAGAAAAGTAATTGAAAGCATTCTATTTTTTGACATGTGCTTTTGACAATAGATGGGTACTCAAATAACCATGCTAAATTTTTTTTAAGTAATCTGGGCATTAATAAATACAGACATTAGAAATTGTTAGCTATAAAATAGCTATAGTTAAATGTAAAAACAATTTACATATATGGACTAGGGCTCTGGTGTTGCCATAGATATAATTTTCTCATTTTTGTCCATTCAGACCATATTTAGTCCTTACCAGATCCTTCACCCTGGAAGTGGGTAATGAGTCCTGTCTTCAGTAGAATGACACTTGCTTCGGTTTGGAGGCTCTCCTCCCTGTGCAGGGGTGAGTTTGGTTGGTCCCCATTGCAGGGCTGTGGCTTCAACCTGCAGATTATGCATTTAGATTTAACCATGTTTGGATTAGCCTTGGACTCTGCAAATTAAATTTCTGTCTACATGTTCTGGGTGCCCTCTCTCCCTCTAAGGAAGTTCAGTTCTAATATCCTTTCCTTTCTTTTGTGACCCTCAACTGAGGCCCCAGTGTCTTCATAGGAGAGGAATAAACACAATGGTACACATTCTGTTATTTTGACATTGAGGATCTTTGCTTACTGTGCTGCATAGGTACATGATATACCATGTGCAAATTGGGACCAGAAGAAAGGCATATGCTTCATAGTGCAATCAATAGGCACAGTTTTGAACTGATAGAGCCAGTTATTTGGCAGCAGTCCTTCCTCTGATGTTCTCTTAGCCCACTCCATTATTAAAAATTAAATGTGAGTGATTTCCACAGTTGACATTTGGGGCAAATATTAGATGTTTATGTAGGAAGTATATTTGGGTTATAATTACATCACAACTGTTATCCACCATCCCTCACCTTCTCCCATACTCAGGGACCATCTGGAACTTCACAAACATTTTAATTAAGATTTCTTACCCATGTGTCTCTCTGCTCTATTCTCCTTTCCTCCTATCTTCTAGTTTCCACAATGAAAACACCAACCAGACTTTGTTCCTTTTTTTCTCTTACTTTAGTGCATGTTTCTCTGGTTTTCATTGTGGTTTCTTATAGATGCACTCTGGATATAGGTGTTTTACAGATCTCCTTCATGGGCTACACTTTTGACATCTGAAAAAAATATGTTCACAACTGAACTCTTGCCTTTCTCCCTAAAGTATAGCTACGATAGCACTTACAGTAACTCTAAGCAGGGTCCACAAGAAGATGCATTACCTCTCTGCTGCCACCTCTCTCAACATTTCCTTCCGAACTTCCATGCCCCATGCTCTCTAGCAACATCATGCTCATTCAGTTCCCTGAATACAGGAAGCCAATTGACCCAGCAGGACATTTCCATGCTGTGCTTTTTGCCTGACGTGTACTTCTTTTGTATCTCAGCTTAAAAATTATATCCTCAGAGAGCCCTTTGGAAATTTTCATTATTCTTCATTTCAGCCTTCTGTTAGTTATTTTAATAGCACTATTTACTCTAGCTTGCAATTATTTTGATTGCTTTGTCTATGAGTCTGTAAGTTCAGGAAAGGAAACATCACATCGATCTTGCCCATCACTTCCCTCCCCCACCCATTATATAATTTAGTCCCTGGCACTTATACAATTGATAATTGATGAAAGACTATATAGTAAAATTTATTTTTGCTTTCATAATTCCTTTTTAGTTATCTTTGAACAAGGTGGCTTTAGTTTCATTGGAATATCTTATTAGCCCAACTAGTTTATACTCAAAGTGAACTCCTGTGAAGCTCTAAACTTCTGCCTCATTGTTAGATATGCTCAGGTGACTTCTCTAAAGAAGCAAAACTAGTATGTGTGTGTATTGCCACTAGTATATTGCCAGTATGATGGCTTCACATTGGACAGCAATCTCCATGGTCAGTAGTTTGAAATCACCAGAAGCTCCTTCACATAAAGCCTGGATGTTCTATTCCTGTAAACAGTTGAGTCTTGGAAACCCACAGGGGGTTTCTATGAGTTCGCATTTACTCGGTCACAGTGAGAGCTGATATATATACATATATATATATATATATATATTGGATAGTGCTTCAATCTAATCTTTCTACAAGCCTTGGATGCTCACAGCTGATTCCATTTTGTTGTTGATTATATTATATTATAATATATAATAATATCACATTACTTTTGGACAAAGACCCCAATTGCCACACCAATGAGAATCCCGATCTAGAATTCCATGCTGATTCCAGACACTGAGTTGGTGCCAATTCATAGTGACTCACTCGATGTACAGTGGAAGGGAACACTGACGAAGCCTGCAATATCTCTGCTGCTACCTCTCTCAATGTTTCCTTCCAAGCTTCCATGCCCCATGCTTTCTAACAACACTGATGTGCATTCACTTCCAAGAATGCAGGAGGCTTATTGATCCACAGGGCACTTTCCATGCTGTGCTTTTTGCCAAACAACGATCTTCTTTTATATCTCAGCTTAAAAATGAATAATTACTCATAAACACTGCAATGGTTGGGTCTATTGTTGCTGCCACTTTGCCACTTCATCTCATTGAAGGTCTTCCTCTTTTTTGTTGAGCCTTTACCAAGCCTGATATCCTTCTACAGAGCTTGGACCCTCCTGATAACATGTCCAAATTCTCTGAGATAAAGTCTGACCATCTGTGTTAGATCAGGTTGGCTAGAGAAACAAATAAGTGACACATATACATGTAAGACAGAACTTTTTGTTTTTTTTATTAAAAATAATTTTATTGGGGGCTCATACAGCATTTTTTACAATACATAAATACATATACTGTGCCAAGCACCTTCACGTCTGCTGCCGTCATCATTTCCAAATATCCGCTTTTCCACTTGAGTTCTTGATATCAACTTCCTATCCTTTCCCCTTTGTCCCTGCTCCCCCCTCCCCAACCAACCCTCAATACTTTATAAATTATTATCGTTTTGTCATATCTTACATTGCCTGGCATCTTCCCCCACCACTCCTCTGATGCCTGTCCTCGAGAGAGGAGGTTATGTGTAGACCTTTTAGTTGGTTCCGTCTCTCTACCCCACCTTCTTTCCACCCATCCAGTAACTCTAATCTCACTACTGGCCTTGAGGGGCTCATCTGTCCTGGTTCCCCATATCTCCACCTCCCATCTCTCTCAGTGTACCTTCTCCAGTCCAGCTGGATTTGTAAGGTAGAGTTGGGACCATGATAGTTGGGGGGAGAAAGCCTTCAGGAACCAGAGGAAAGTTGTATGCCTCATCGCTGCCTCGCTGCACCTTGACTGGCCTATGACAGAGCTCTATATCAAGAAGTAATTATATATAAGAAAATAGCTCAGTTTAACTGCAGTCCTTAGATTCTAAGTTCCTCTTCAGAATCATGCAGCCACATGCAATGTTACAGAACGCAGCAGCAGCAGATTTTGCCACCATGTCTGTCATTTGCTTGCTTTTGTGAGTTTTGGATGTAGATCTAAGTACAACGATATCCTGGGTAACATCAATCTTTTTTTTCTATTTTTCATTGTGCTGCCTCTGGGTCAGGAGGATATTTGTTTTCTTTACATTGAGATGTAACACACACACATATATCCTAAAGTATAAATTCTCCATCTATCTATCTATCTATATCTATCTATCATCTATCTATCTATCTATCTATCTATCTATCTATCTATCTATCTATCTATCTATCTATCTAACATCAATCTGTCATCTCCCTATCTCAGTAATTACTTAAGTCCCTCTTGCCTTTTATCAAGCACATTTCTTGAAGCCACTTTCCTTTCAAGAGGTCTAAATTTTTGGTTTATTTTCACAGCATACAGACTGAATAGGCATGATGAAAGGTTTCATCCCTGATACACTCCTAACTATTCAGTCATTCAGAAGCTTGTTCCATTTGACTGACTACCTCTTGGTCTATGTTCAGGTTCTGAATGAGCACCATTTCCATTCTTTGCATTGTTAACCCATTTATTGAATGCCTTCATATAGTCAAGTAAATATATTTTTTATATTCTTTGTTTTCACCAAGATATATCTGACATTAATAATGATATCCCTCATTCCACATTATCTTCTAAATCTGATGTGAATTTCAAGCAGCAGCCTGTCAGCAGCAACCATTTTTTTTTAGTTATCTTCAGTAAATTTTTACTTGCATGTCATATTATAATGACATTATTTGACACTTTCCGTAATCTGTAGAATCATTTTACTTTGCAAAGGTCACAGATAAGGATTGTTTCCGATTGGCTGACTTCCAAATTTCTTGGCATAGACAAGGGAGCACCTGTAGCACTGCCTCACTTGGAGGAAACATGCCAATTGCCATCTTGCCAATTAATAGAATCTTGATTTTCCCCACTGCCTCCACTTTAGCTTCCACCTTTCCCTTTAATTCTGTTGGTGCTTTAATTTTTTAAAGCTACCTCTTGAAATATTTGAATGCCGACTGCTTGTTTTTGTTCAGCGACTGTGTGTATTCATTTCTTTTTCATTCAATATTTTCTAGATTGTTCAATATTGAAAATTGAGACTTGTAATCTTTTTATTCCAATCTGTGTCCTGCAACATATCGACAAGGCCTTAATAGTTTGAACTCCCTCAGTGTCTCTTATGATTCGCACTGTAGTCCTGTGTGCATGATAGCTTATGTGCTCTAATTATTAATACACTCTATGAGAGCATGCCCCTCCAAACCAGTGCTCAGTTGTTGTTTTTGATGTGAGGGGATAATGCATTTGAAGTTCATTTCCCAAGGTTGTGCTATTAATCAAGCTTTCTACTTAGAGGTTATGAAAAGATTGCATAACAGTGTGCAACAAAAAAGGCCTGATTTGTGGGGGACTGATGTTGCCATCACGGCGATGCTCCTGCTCATCCGGCCATCTCAGTTCTCCAGTTTTTGGCAAAACAGAAGGCATGCTGCTCTTGCCACATCAAGTCTGCGTGACTTCTTTTTGTTTCCACGAGTAAAGGGGGACTTGAAAGGACAGACATTTCACGTCATAGAAGAGGTGAAGTAAACAAATGAAGGACGTGTCAGCCAACAAGGAAGATGAGGTTGAAAAATATTTCTAAGGCTGGAATCGGATTTGAAAAGGGTATTAAGTGTACTGGAGAGTATTTTAAAGGTGATAACATTGTTGTGTTAAACAATATAAAATTATAGCTTTGAAAAAAAACATTTTTGGTCCTCTCTTGCATATCAAATAACTATTTTGTACCTACAATCTATATTCGTGGTCATGTTATAAAGAATTTTTCATGTTTGTATGAATTTTTTTGTACATAGTTTTATATTGAAATATCCTTCTTGGACTTTTCTTTCCTTAATCTCTTGCACTGTTTTACAGCCACACATCTCTTACATAAGACCTTTCTAACAAAGACTATATCCCTTTAAAAGGAATGTCTCAATTTGCTAAGTGTTCTTTTTGCACTCGGTAGGCAGTTATTTTAATTCCCCCCACATATTATTCTGTTTACATACTATTATTCTTCACTGACTGAGAGAGCTAATTTATTCAACTTCTTCTGATACATAATCAAAATAAACTTAATTCCAGTAAAATGTGGACTCTCTGAAGAAGTCAAAGAGGTTAAGATAAAATGTATGACATTTCCCTCTTTGAAAGCTTGTTAAAAAGTGACATTGTTTTTTCTGAGATTGAAACTTAAAAGCATAAATCAGTAGAGGTCCTTTTAATCCCTCAGACTATTGAGTCTTCAAATGGAATGTGCAATACCAGAGAGTCCCTTTCGATGGCCTTTGATCGATATTGATATTCCCGAAATTAGTGGGTGATGTTTCTCTGTGAAATGTCCTTGGCACACATGCAGCTAAGGCACAGGAGCACTGGTTGTATTCATTACTGTTAGCTGATGTAATGAAATCATTTACCAGTATTCAAATCACTAATGCATATAATAGCTATGACTCGTAGAGAAATATTAGATATATTAAAAGATATTTGTGTATTATAGATATAATTATATAAAACATTGAAGCTATATAATAAAAAATTATATAAAATATAACATATACCTATGTGTTATACATTGATATGAAATATATTGAAAATACATAATTTTATATTATAAATTATATTATATGAAACAGTGTCCATCAATTTTATGTTGTATATTTATATATTATGTTGTATATTTATATTTATATTTGTATGTTTTATATTTATATGGTATATTTATATACCATATTAAAATATATAATTTGATTTTACAGAAAACATTAAAATATAAAATAAAGAGCATATTATATATGTATTTTGTGTTATATAATATATTAAGATACATAACACAATATAAAGCATATTATATATGTGTGTACAATGATATATAATATGCATATATCATACACAGGTATTGTATATTGTCTTTATATGATGTATGTGTTTTATGTACAGTTTTATTGATATTATAAATATTGTAAATCACATGGCTATTATATTAACTCAAACATAGCTCATATATGTGTTGTTTTACATAGAATCCTGACCACCAAGTACTTGGAGAGAGAAAGTTGATGCTTTCTATTCCCACGAAGCATTACAGTCTCGGGGACTGAGCCCCGGTGGCGTTAAGTGGTTGAGTGCGGGACTGCGGCCCACGGGCTTGGCAGTTCAAATCCAGCGGCGGCTCTCAGGAGCAGTCCTGGGTAGCTCCCACAACCACCAGAGGCAGTGATGCAAAAAAAAAAAAAAAAGCATTACAGTCCCGGAAGCTCATGGCGCCCAGTTCTACTGTATCCTATAAGGTCACTGTGAATCAATGTCAGCTCGCTGCCAGGGAGCTCAGTTTATTTGAAGAATTGAGACATGATAGAAATCCTACATGTACAAGTGTCCGATCAGATGTAGGTAAGGGACCAGTGATAATTTGATCTACTGAGAGATTGTTTTAGGGTATTGTTCTCAAAAAGATTAGCCAATAGCAACCAGAGTCAGTATTATGTTTCTTTTCATTAAACTTATTTGAGTGTTCCACATGGGGACAGAGCAGATACAGTCGATTTTCTCACTAAGGATGGAAAGCAGCAAGTATTGAGAGAGTTAGCAATAGAGACTGGAGTGGGAACTAAAGTCCAAGGGCCCCAAGCATTCATCCTTAGGTTGTTAGCTGAGTGGATGACAGGCAAAGGGTATTCCAGACACTGGGCTAGAATTTGCAAGTAAAATTTATTTGATGATGTCAATTCCAGCTTGTAACAATGCCTAAAGACCTTGGGCATGGCCATAGTTGACCACCTCTGGCTATTCTCTTGCCACAAGGCAGGGGTCAGGCGTACTTTCACCCTTCATCCTTGCTTACTCTGTTCTGATACTAACCAATTCTCCCATAGCGCTCTATTTCATGCTGGGCTTTATAAGTCATTGCAGTGGCCACACAGAACTTTCAGACAATACTCATAATGTGGTTGTTTCCTAGGAAAGCTAATAAAGGACCATAAAGCAGGATCAGTAGCAGTCAGGCTACAGTCATTGGCCAATAGCATCTATTTTTCTCATGCCACAGCTGAGTCTCTCTCTGGTCATCAACTGTTCAATTCAGAGGTCTCTTGGCTTCTTCAGCCTTATAGTCTCAGTGCTTCTCCTATTGCATCTACTGGTTTCCTTTGATATTGGTCTGAGTCCTATGCTCTATTCCATAGTCACCATGTCACAATCTCTGGTACTTCTGGTCTTGGACTCCACCAATTCAGACTACGATTTCGGTTGCTCTTCTTAGGGTGATCCTGGGGGTTGTCTGTCTTTTAGAAGAATGACTTTGATGAAAGTATTTAAAACCACCATAGTAGAAAGATGAAGCTTTCTACTTACGTAAAAAGCCACAGTCTCAGAAACCCACAAGACCAATTGGACCCTATCTGAGAGGTTGCTATGAATTAGAAATCTACTCAGTGGCATTGAGTTTAGAATTATACTCCTAAAGAAAGAAAAGATGTGACTTGGATGACACCTTCTTCTAAAGTCGAGCCATCACCCCCCCGTAATCCACTAGTTAGCAAGGAACCCCTTCCAACTGGAATAGAGCCACAGGAATAGAGTCTAGACTTATAAAGAATTATGGCTACAAGGAGTCCATTGAGGGTGTACCTCACAAACAATCCCATGTGACAGATTAGACATGTCCCATAGAGTTTTCCTGAGTGCAATCTTCATGAAAGCCAGTTAATCACCAGGTCTTTCTCCCACCGAGTTTCTGGGTAGGTTTGAACCATCAACCTTTCACTTAGCAGCCAAGCACTTAATTGCCTCACTATTAGGACTCTTTACATTTGGATTGTTAGCATAAAATTAATTTTATAAAGTATTTTTCAGTAATTACAAGATATTTAATAAGTATTTACTATTCTGTGACCAGAAAAAAAGTTTGAGGACTGATATTTTAATTATGTTGTGCATAAAGACAAACTGAATAATTAACAATGTTTAAATAGAAAATTTTAAATATATTAGAAACTGTTAAGGGCTATAAAAATTAGTGCTTTACAAGGTGTTTGGAGGAGTATTTCTCATTAAGTAAGATGTCTAGTGCGAGTCTCAAAGAGAAGACTTTCTTTTTGAAAAGACTCCAGGGAGGTCAAGAATTCTGTTCTGAAGTAGGGGACTAGTTTATTAGGCAGAAGGAACAAGAAGCAGCCAGCACAGAAGTTCTCAGATGGAGCAGGCGTATCATACTTTAGGAAGAACAAGGAGACCATCTGGAATGAATTGTGCAGGACATAGGATGGTGGATGAAAGGCTTCAAATATTTTACCTTTGGATTATATGGGAGAGTTCTTACATGATTCTGTTCATTAGTGAGACTCTTGTCTATCTTCTTTGTTCCTCCACTCTGCAGCATTTGCCTCCTTCCAATTCAGAAAGACCTAGTATTGCTTCCACTTCCACTTTGAAACACTTGGTTTGTGTAGGAGTTTCTGGATTAATTTATCAATCACAATATCTGTTTGGCAATGGCTTGGTATTCTTTTATTTTTGTCATTCATCCAGCCTCTATACAGAGACATAAATAAAGCCACCTTTTGGTACATGCCTCTATTCCTCCTTCCCCCCAAACTTATATATTTTTATCTTTCTCATCTATGCCCAGGAAGTTCTTCAGACTACAACCTTGACATTGAGGCACTCTTCATTCAACAAACACACATAGAGACCTTTTTTCTGCCCTGTTTAATTAAGGGAATGTGTAGGAACACAGAAATCCTTAAAGCAAAAATATACACTTTCCTTGGATAAAGTTGAATTTAATGGTTTGGTAGTAGTGTTTATATAATAAGAGAAAATTTTCAGACTTATCCTATGATTTAATGATTCTCAGAATTTTATCACAGAAATAAACTACATTATATACAGATTCTCTATAGCAACAATGCATGATAATGAAAATCAGGAGCCATTTATTAAAAAGTGGTGGTGGAGGGAAGGAAATAAAACAGTGCCTATGTTCTTTCAAAGTTTTTGGAGGAAAAGGACATGCAAAACTCTTCTTGCTTTCATTGTCCTTATTTAACCTGCACATGACTCTGATTTGTTCTGCTACTTATGAGTTATGAGATTTTCTAGTGTTGTCAAAGTATTTCCCACATCATACAGACACAATATGGGAAAAACTCCAATGACTTTTGATGTCTGTTGAGTGGTTTCCAATGTTAATATGGATTATGTTAGGGGTTTAAACCACTATTCAAATCAATAGCTCTAATCTAATTTCTCTAATTCATTTCTGCTTTTCATTGAAAAAGAGACTCTATTTATTGCAAGAATATTACACAATAAAAACTGTTGTGATACTTGTGAATTCACAAGGAGCATGTATTTGATTTTGACATAATCTCATTCTTTATGTTGTTATCCCTTCTCTGCGCATTTAACTTGCATCGTTTTATACCTCAATGAAGCTTGGAAATAGGAGCAAGGAAAAAGAAGAAAGGAGATATTGACATTAAAGACATAAACATTTGTTTAGTTTTTAACATTAAGGGTAACAGCTGTATACGTGTCTTTGTGTATTTTTTTAAAGAACGAATGCTCACCTACAAAAGCACAGTTGATTTTCTCCCCAGCAAAATGTTGGATGGCATTTAATGAATC
Source organism: Nesogale talazaci (assembly GCA_004026705.1). Taxonomy (NCBI): domain Eukaryota; kingdom Metazoa; phylum Chordata; class Mammalia; order Afrosoricida; family Tenrecidae; genus Nesogale; species Nesogale talazaci. Next base: position 42,543 of record PVJH01004005.1, read on the forward strand.
TGCTGTATAAGACTGCTTTAAAATTTGAAGAGGAAAGATGTCCCTTTGAAGACACAGGTGCACCTGACCAAAGTCATGATGTTTTCAATCACTTGGTATGCATGTGAAAGTTGAGTAATGATAAAAAAAATACCCAAGAAGATTCATTTCATTTGAATCATGGTTTTGATTACGAAAAGAACAATCAAATCTATTTTGTTTTTTGAAGTGTGTTTTTTTTTCTTGTACAAAGAGCTGTTATGGGCCCAAACCAACTTAATTGCACCTAATGACAATAAAATGAGTGTATAAGACAGATAAAATAGATATATATTTACATGCGTATAGTCTTATTTTGATTTAGAGCATGGTCCTAAATTAAGCCTGCTGGGTTCAAATTTTTACCTGCCTCTAAGATGTGTGACCTTAGCAATATTGTTAAACCATTGTGTCCCTCAGTTTCTAGCCTCTGAAATGATGTATTATAATAATATCAACTTTTATGTAAATTGTGTGAATGAAGTAGTTATGAAAATCCTGGTACTTGAAATAAAGTTGTTAATTTTTTATATACATTTTCAGTCAGTGAACATAAATTGAGTATGGAAAACTATATTCGACACTAGAATTAGGAACTACTCATGTGAAGAAATGATTTCATTTAATTTCGTACTTAAAGTTGTTAACTTGATTTCTGATCCAAAAACCATTTCCCAAATGAAACTTTTTTGTCATGAATCTCAGTTTGAGCTGATGAAATTTGATGGTACCTTGTTAGTCCTTTTGGGACTCCAATTGCATATAGGCTATAATTTGATGATATTCTACAAATCATGAAGATTCTGTTTAATGGTTTGCAATAGTTTTTGCTATTTTTTCTAAAAATTAGAAAATTTTAATTAATCTTCAAAATCACTGATTATTTATTTATTTATTTATTTATTTATTTATTTTTAGACGTCACTGCCCTGGTGGTGGGAGTAGGAGGCCCAGCCTTTGCTCCTGTGAGCTGGAATTGAACCTCCATTCCAGTGGGCCGCAGTCCCATGCACAACCACTACACCACCAGGGCTCAGCCACTGACTTTTTATTAAAAAGAAATCTAGCTGTCTGTTATGCTCAGCATCCTAGTTCATACTTGTATTTCATGGCTATGTGGTGAAGGGAAACTTTTTAATTTCTAATTTTTAAATTTATTTTACATTTTTAAATAAATAATTTTGGGGGCTCTTACAGTTTGTACAAAAATCCATATATAAATTGTATCAAGCACGTTTGTACATATGTTGCCATCTTCATTTTCTAAAACATTTTCTTTATACTTCAGCCCTTGGTAAAGAATTCATTCTGGCTTTCCCACCACGACTTTCTAGTAGATTATAAAGGAAGCCTGCTTTTATTTTATTTTTCTTGGTCAGAAAACTCGTTAGGAATTCAACTCCATTTTTTAGTAAATCATTTTATTGGGGATTCATGCAACTCCCATCATGATCAATACATGCATCAATTGGATGCAGACCACACTTGCACACCTGTTGCCATCATCACCCTTAAACATCCTTCCTCCACCTAGGCCTCCAGTACCAGCTCCCCATATTCCCCCTACCTCCTCCCCTCCTCCATGAATCCTTAATAATTTACACATTGTTATCACTTTTTTTTACAAATATTTTATTCTGTCCGATGTGTCCCTTCACCCACTTCCCCACTGTCTGTATTCCAGAGAGGTCATAGACGGGTCCCTGCAATTGGTTCCCCCCTTCCACTCCACCCTCCCAGGATCACTACACCCACCACTGGTCCTGAAGGGATCATCTGTCCTGAATTCCCCATGTTTCCGACTCCAGTGTACATCCCCTGGTTTAGCTGGATTTGTAAGGTAGAATTGGGATGATGATAGTGAGTGGGAGGAAACATTTGAGAACGAGAGAAAAGTTGCCTACCTCATTGTTGCCACGCTGTACCATGACCGGCTCCTCTCCTCCCTGCAACCCCTCTGTGAGGGGATGTCACTTCATCTATTGATGGGCTTTGGGTCACCACTGGCTACTCCCCCTCATTTATAATGATAACAATTTTTAGTTCTTTGATGCTTGACACCCTGACACCGAATCCCTTCAACATCTCATAGTCACACAGGCTGGTGTGCTTCTTCCATGTGGGCTTTGTTACTTCTCAGCTAGATGGCCGCTTGTTTACTTTCAAGCCTTTAAGACCCCAGATGCTACATCTTTTGATAGCAGCCGGGCATCATCCGCTTTCTTCACCACATTTGCTTATGCACTCATTTGTTGTCTGCGATCATATCAGGGAAGTGAACACAATGTTATGATTTTTAGTTCTTAAATTCCTATTACTTATCCCTTTGGCACCTCATGCTCACACAGGCTGGGGTGCTTCCTCCATGTGGGCTTTGTTGCTTCTCAGTTACATGGCCACTTGTTTACTTTCAAGCCTTTAAGACCCCAGACACTTTATCTTTTGGGGAAAAAAGCAGAACTGTTACACTTCCTCCATTACCATTGCTCCATTGAGAACATTCTATCTGAATTTTGAGTTTGTGTCCCTTCTTTTTTTAAGTATCATTTTATTGAGGACTCTTACAATTCTTATAACAATCCATACATCCATTCATTGTGTCAAGCACATTGGTACATTGTTGCCATCCTCATTCCTAAAACTTTTTCTTTCTGTTTAGCTCTTGGTATCAGCTTCTCTTTTTCCTCCTCTCTCTCTCACACACTTTTTCACTCATGAATCCTTGATAATTTCTGATCTTTTTTCATGTCCTATGCTGACAAATGTTTCCTTTCGCCTACTTTTCTGTTGTCTGTACCCCTGGGTTATAGATAGATCATTGCGATCTGTTCCCGCTATCTCCTCCCTCTTTCCCCTTCCCATTCTGGTATGGCTACTCTCATCATTAGTCCTAAAGGGTTCATCTGTCCTAGATCCCCTGTGTTTACAGCTGTTATTTGTAACAGTATACATTCTCTGGTTTATCCAGATTTGTAAGGTAGAATTGGGGTCATATTCATGGGGAGAAATCATTAAAGTAATAGTACTACTATACTAAATCATTAAAGTAATGGTACTACTGTACACTGATTGGTTCATCTCCTCCCTGTGACCCCTCTGTGAGGGGATTTCTAATTGTCTACAGTGGGGCTTTGGGTCTCCCCTTCATTCCCAATGATATAATTTTTTTGTTCTAAGTCTTTCATGCCTGATATCTGATCCTATCGACACCTCATGATCACACAGGCTCGAGTGCTTCTTCCATGTGGGCTTTGTTGCTTCTCGGCTAAATGGCCACTTGTTTATCTTTAAACCTTTAAGACACCAGATGCTATATCTTTTGGTAGCTGACCACCATCAACTTTCTTCACCATATTCGCTTATGCACACATTTGTCTTCAGCGATCTGTTGGGAAGGTGAGAGTAATGGAATGCCAGATTAATAGAGCAGTGTTCTTGCATTTAGGGAGTACTTGAGAAGAGGCCCAATGTCCATTTTCTGTCTTAATAAACCTATAACTATATTTGTACATAGATCTATTTACCCATCATATATAAATATACTACATATGTACCTGCCTGTAAATTTTTTAAAAATCGGTCTCATACAACTCTTATCACAATCCATACATACGTCCATTTTATCAAGTACATTTGTTGCAACTATTCTGAAAACATTTTCTTTCTACTTCAACCCTTGGTATCAGCTCCTCACTTTCCCCTTCCCCCTGCCCTCCCCTCCTTCATGAACCCTTGATAATTTATAATTATTTTTATTTTGTCATATCTTACACTATCCAAAATATCCCTTCACCCACTTTTCTGTTATATATCCCTGAGGGAGGAGATTATATGTAGATCCTTGTAACTGGTTCCCCCTTCATGTCCCACTCTCCCTCTACCCCTAACCCCCCAATATCACCACTCTCCGCACTGGTCTGAAGGGAACATGTCCTGGATTATGTCTGGTTCCAGTTCCTATGACAATGGGTGGAGGGCAGGGAAGGAGGGAGTAGGAAGCATTTAGAAAAGTTGTGTGTTTTATTGTTGCTACACTGCACCCTGACTGGCTGGTCTCCTCTCCACCACCCTCTGCCACACTTCTGTAAGGGGTGTCCAGTTGCCCACAGATAAGGTCTTGGGTCCCCAATTTGCATTCCCCCACAATGATATAATTTTACAATTTTTGATGCTAGATACCTGATCACTTCGAACCCTCATGATCACACAGGCTGGTGTGCTTCATCCATGTGGACTTTGTTGCTTCTAAGCTAGATGGCTGTTTGTCTACATTCAAACATTTAAGACTCCAGACACTATATCTTTTGATAGCCAGGCACCATCAGGTTTCTTTACCACTTTTGCTTGTGCACCCATTTGTCTTTGACGATCATATAAGTAAGGTGAGCACACAATGATGTGATTTTTAATAGACCAAACATATTCTTGCACTGAGGGAGTACTTGAGTGGAAGTCCAATGTCCACCTACTACCCTAATACTAAACCTATAAATATATGTAAATAGATATATTTCCCCATCCTCATGTATAAGTATATTTACATCTGTACATGCTTTTATTTAGACTTCTATAAATATACTTTGCCTCCAAGTTCTTTCCTATATTTCCTTTTGTCCCACTACCATGCTCAACCTTCAATTGGGTTTCAGTAATTCCTCTCCGTTAAGTTATCATTGATCAAGTCCTACCAGACCTCCTACACCCTTCTCACCACCAATTTTGGATCTCTTGATGTTCCCTTGTCCCTGGGTTTGTTGACACCAGTTCCATTCCCTTGCCTCCCTATCTCACATGTCCCTCCAGAACTGTCAATTCCATTATTTTCACCTCCAGATTGTTTATCCAGCCTCTCTTATCTAGATAGACCTGTGAAAATGATAACATGCACAAAACAAGGCAGAGTAAAGCAAAGCAACCAAAGAAGACAAAACAGCAGCAGCAACAACAACAACAACAACAACAAAACCAATGACAAAAGTGAAAAAAACTCTAAATAGTTTCAAGACTGTTTATTGCTTTTAGGAGTGTTTTCTCGTCCGAATCTGATAGGGTGCCGTGACCTGGTCCCAAAGTCTAGTTTTGTTATTCCCTTGGGACTTCTTTGCTCTGTTTCCCTTGCTGTTCTGTTGAAGTCTAGTGGTTTGCCTTGGTGTGGTAGAGTCAGTACAAGTGCAATTCCCACACTGTCTGTAGTGTTGTCTCCTGTAGGGCTATATTTCAATGAGGGACATCTTGTCTTATAGTGGGTCCAGCTATACAGTCCTCTGTGGATTGACTTCTGAGCATGGATATTGTCCTCAAGGTTTGGTGGGCCAAGATGTGCTCCACTCTTTCTTCTTCTCCCTTCATTTGCTCCCAGGTACTCTGGTCAGACATGTGCCTCTCCCTGAGCTGCTGTCCTCTGAAGTGTGGTAATTCTTCTGGGACAAAGAGCAGCTGTCCAAGTACTTGGGATTGAGGGCAGCCCCTCAGACCTCCGTACTTGTTCCGTACTTCATGCTGGTATGTTTAATTCACATCTTGGGGTGCCAGGTTTAAATCTGGTCCTCCTTTCCCTGTAGTGATATAAACAATACCCTCCCCTTGGGTGAGTTAGTACCCTGTTTCTCCACCAAAACCCCCCTCTTTTTCTTCCTTCCCCTCCTTTAGTTGGTTAACATATGTTTCCTTGAATTTCGTTTGACGCTGGCTACACTAACTGGATCTCACTCCAGGAATGTTTGTACACAGTAGCATTATTCCTATGCCCCTTTTGCATTTTTTTTAAAAAAACTTACCTCATGTTGTACTCATCCTTTTGTGCTTGACTTATTTTGTTTAGATGATTTCCTGGTTCTTCTCTTGTGGTGATATGCTTTATACCTTGCCTGTATTTAGATCTCAATAACTGACCTTTGCCTCCTAGCTTTTTTCTGTAGTTTCTTTAACTTTCCTCTTGTCTCACTATCATGTTCAGCCTTCATTTGGGTTTCAGTAATTGCTCTTGGTTACATTGCCCTTGACCAAGCCCTACCAGGCTTCCTATACCTTCTTCACCATTGGTTTTAGATCACTTCTTTGTTGTTCCCTTCTTCCTGGACTGTTACCACTCATTTCCTTTCCCCCATCATCCCCTCTCCCATATCCCCCTGAATGGTCAGTCCCATTGTTTTCTCCTCCATATTGTTTACCCCTTATCTAAGTAGATATGCAGAGATAATAATATGCAAAGCCATAAGACAGAACAAAACAAAGCAACAAAATAAAATAAAATAACAACAATGACAAGAACATACAGCCTATATATTTGAATATCAGTTGACCTTTTAGGATGCTTTCCCAGTCGACTCTGATAGGGCACCACTTTGGCTCCACAGTATATATTTGATATTCCTCAGGCTCTTCATTGTTCTGTTGCCCTTGCTGTTTTGTGGCACATTCTTGTTGTTTTGCCTTGGTGTAGTGCCTGCCATTCCTGCCCTCTGTCTCCAGTGCTGTCCCCCATCCTGTTAGAGACTTTGTGTGTCATAGTGGGACTGCCCTTATGCTCCTCTCTGTGCATTGGCCGCTTTTAGCAGGAATATCACCCTTTGGACTTGGTGGGCCAGGAGACCCTCTGCTCTCTCTCCTTCCCCATTCGTTTTCTCCTGTGTGCGCTTTTCAGACCTTTCCCTCTCCTTGAGCCATAGCTTCAGTGCTGTCCTCTGAAGTGAATTCTTCTGAATGGAGGTGGGGGCCTGTCCACATAGTTGGGATTGGGACCGGTCTCTAAGACCTCTTTATTGTTTCCCTGCTTCATGCTGGTATGTTGCTTAATATGACTCTTCTACCCAAATCTTTGTAATTCCCACTAAATTATTGGATGGGCTATGAAAATAGGGCACGTATAACACTAAGAGAAGGGATTGATCAGCTTTCATTACTATACCCATAATTAAAAGGATGAGCCATCTTTGAAACAGCAACATAGAAAGACACACCAAGGGCCTTAAATGAAAGAGTGCACCCAAAACCTCCATGTGAAGGGACAGAGGCAACCAATACCAGGTGCAGCAGCAGTTATGGTAGAGAGACTCAGAGAAGTAGGACTAAGACTATGGGGTACCTTCTCTACATCTGGCCCATGGCAATGGACCTGTAGGACAGAGTGACAAGCAGACTGGCTTCCTGGTCCATGGAGTCAAAAACCAAGACCCATGGGGCTGAGAGTGATGACTGGATGTTAGAGAAACCAGCCCCTAACACATTATCACGAGTCTGGTAGGCGCAATAGTATAGTGATAACAGATACAGATTACAGTGAAGTCATAGAAAATATGAGAACTGAAAATTATATAGAGTCAAACACATTTCATGGTAACATTCTCATTTCCTGTATGATCATGATCTCAACAGCCAGGTCCACACACAAAATGGGGTGGAATCCTGGAGACAGAGAGCTCCAGAGGGAGCCAGAAACCCAGTTGGAGGGAGATGACCTGAGGGATCTGGCCCGAGGGAGAGTTTATAGCTCACCCATGGCTCAAATCTACTTCAGAGGCATGATCACAGGTAATACATCACAGGAAGAGGATGTGCAATTGGTATACACATCACAGGAAGGGGATGTATATGAGACAAGAAGGGCGGACCCTAGACTCAGTATGGCAACTTAGCTTTGATCATCTTTGGGTGGGCTTGACCTCCCTGTCTCTCCTGTAAGGAAGTAGTCTTCTACTATGCTTATCAGAAGGGACTGGGCCCAACTTAGGGTGGGACATGCTATTCCGCCTGATTTCTCTAGATGGCTGATAACCCTTAGGGAGAATAGCTCCTGACCTACTTCATTTGACCTCCAAGTGTATAGTCATATGCCATTTGTGGCAAGTAGCTTAGATTTGGCATATATTTGGGGGAGACAACTTGGAAGAAACCACTGTTCCCCACAGCGGGAGAGAGATTTAGCCAATGGCGGAGGAGAGCAACGACTAACCTTATTGTTTGCCAGTCCTGAGTTGAGGTGATATATGGACTTCCCTAATAAACCCTCTTAGTAGTGAGCATTGTCTTTCAGTTTTGTGTGGCCATTGTAAAGGATTGTCAAACCCAGTGCCAATGTAGGTTGTTTGGGAGGAATGGTTGGTGTCAGAACAGATAAAGAAGGATGGGTCATAGAGGCTTGTCTGCACCATGCCTTTTTGTGATTAGGAGGAAACCAGACAAGGTGTGATATGTCCACCTCCACTGCTATTTTCTGCAGATTACTCCAAACAAAATTTGCTTAAAAATGTCTTGTGATCATCAGATGGGTACAGATAAGTCCTTTCAATAATGCATTTATGTATTAGACTCTTTAGAGAGGATGTCTTCAAACCACTGACTAATCCAAATGATGGTTAACAAGGGAATCTACTGGGCCAGTGAAATGAAAGGCAGAGAAGGAAGTTCTGAAGGTTAAAATGATTGTCTTTTGGATTTCTATTTGCAACAAGCATTGTTTATCCCAAAGCATTTCCTAAAATAAACTCCTAGATTTTCCAAAGGATACAGACAAGTACAGCAGTCTATCGTGAAAAAGTTTTAAGAAAGTTTTACATTGGTATGAAAGGTGCAAAATGTACACTGAGGGTTTTTGTTATTGATGTTTTTGCTTGTTTTACCTCATGGTAATGCATTTGTGCAGTTTTGTTTGGTAGTTATAGCTATTCTATAATTTCAAAATATTCTATAAATTCAAAAATATTCTATAATTACACCATCTACTCCTATAGACTGTCTTTTTTTTTTAACCTCCAGACATCTTTTGTTTGTCCTGAATCAATGAATATGTGAAAGGAACACTATATGTCATCCCTTGAGAATGTCAAAACTGCTGTTCTCATGTGGAAATAGGTGGATTTTCCAGGTAAAAGATTAGAGTGATTGGGAGACTGCACTCAGAATCCTCCACTAACAAGGAGGATTTGGGGGGGGGAATAACTTCTAAATTTGGAGATTTTTTAAATTTAGTATAAATTTTGACCATTTTGAAGTGATATTTTGATCTACTTTCATATTTAAATCTAATGATTTTTAGCTTTACTTTTATTTAATATCTTTTTATATTTTCAATTTCTGTGTGTGTTTTTAATCCTCTTCTAAGCATGTTTTCAAATACATTCCTTCAAAGCATTTTTATTGTGTTTTAGGTGAGAATTGATTTTCTGATCATTTTTGTATTCAATAGTTCAACTATTTAAACAACTTATCAAATTTACCAATAGCTTCCTCTGCCCCACCCCACTCCCATTTTCCCCCTCTTCTCCTTCCTTAAGGTACCTTTCCTTTTACCTTAGCAAATATTCTACTCCAAAAAGTCTATTCCTTCTCTTTCCCTTCCTCTCCTGGTAGCCATCAATGTTGATTTCTTTTCATCTGAAACATTTTTATCTTGATTTTCCCTTTTAAAACAGTAGCTTCATATAATATGTATCCTTTTGTGGCTCACTAACTCAACTCAGCATATGTCTTCCAAATCTATCCATGCGTTCTTTCACAGTTCTATGATTATCCTTTAGCCATGAACATGTAGTATTTCATTGTGTGTATGTACCAAAAGGTCTTTATCCATTCTACTACTGATGGGCATTTGAGTTCTTTCCATCTTTGTGCTTTTGTGAACAGTGCTACAATGAACATAGGTGTGTTAGTCCAGGTAAACTAGAGAAACAAAATTCATAGACATGCATACAGGTGTAAGTTTAAGGTTTATAAATAAGAGGAATGGGACATTAAGAAAGCATCCCAACCCAGTCCAGTTCAAAGTCATAAGTCCAATATTAGCCCATATGCCCGATATCAGTCTAATAATGTCTCCTTCTCACTCACAAAGTCATAGGCCATTGGGTGCAAAGTCCTGGTGCTGGCAGGGGTCTCCCATAGCTTCTCGCTTCCAGGGCTCAGGGTCTGTCAATAGCATCCAGTGGTGGTAGAGGCAACTTAGCCCTGACAGGGCTCTCTACATGGCTTCACCAGCTTCAGAGGTCAGGTTCCATCAGGGTAAGGCTGTATGGCTTCTCCTCCAGCTCCTTGGGTACTGCCATCTTATCTTGTCCATAATTCATCATCTCTGAGACCAGCTCTAAACAACTGGGGGGATAGCTTCTCATCTCCATGAGGGAAATACTGAGAAATTTCCCAGAAGTCTCAGGAGAAAGCCATGCCCACACGGAGGCCTCATTGGCTGCTCAATGACTATCTCCAGATGAACAGGCTAGACTCCACCCCTACATCTCAATCATGAAATTACCATAAGCACATGACTGCCACAATGAGTCACATACAAACTTTTGAAATCCTTTATATAATCAGTTTTAAGTAGTAGTTTGCTGCTCAAAATTCAACTTGGACCCAGGTATTTCCAGGGTATTTATTGGTAGAACTTTCAGAAATCTTTCATATAGTGCCAATATCAAAATTGCTATTTAATGAAGCACATTGCTTTTTTCTCTATACCTCCATTGGTTGGTATAAAGTAGGTTTAGGAATTAAAGCATTGAGCTATACTACATTTTGAACACTGAATGTGTTAATGGTTCTTTAATTTTTCTGTAAACTCCTATTAATCCCAAAATATATATTTAGTTTTAAACATGCTCATAAAACATATTGAAGAAGGGCTTACTAATAGTTCAAGTCAGTGTGACCTGTGTGATTAATTTATTTGAAATATAAAGTATTTTGAATATAATTACCAGTTATGTCAAACTTGCAAAAGTAGATACACCACTACTGATTACTGATTACTAGTGTTCATCAGTGCCAACATCCTTAATGCAAATATAAAATTAATAAAATGCAGGAACCTGTGCTTTGCAAAGAGTAATAAAGGATAGACTATGTTTTAGGAATAAAATTTCCTATTTCACAAATTTATACTTAGTTACAAAAATAGCTATGTAGTATTCACAATATACATGATCTTTTAGTTACTTAGTTTCATAATGCAAGTTTTATTGTTAAGATACTGAATTTTTCATTCCATATAATTTTTAAAGTAGGCACGGCGGAGGACACTTTTAGAAAATGTATTTCTTTGTAAAGAGCTTTAAAATAATTTAGATCTAAGTTTGCTTACCAGAATCACAGAAATTGTGAAAGCACTGATACGTATTAATATTCACAGCTAGAATTAGACCTTTAATCACTGTGCTTAATCCTTACTAAAACAATTCATTTCCCTTTTATTTCAGTGTATCTTACTCAGTATATGAAAACCAAACACCAAATTCACTGCTATTGGGTCAAACAGAATCACGGTGATTGTGTTAGTCTGGGTAAACTAGAGAAACAAATTCATTGACATGCATATGGATATAAGGGTACGGTTTATATACAAGAGGAATAGGGCATTAAGAAAACATTCCAATCCAGTCCAATTCAAAGTCATAAGTCCGATATTAGCCCATATGCCCAATAGCAGTCTATAATGTCTTCTTCCGATTCATGAAGTCACAGGCCAGTGGGTGCAGAGTCCCAGTGCTGGCAGAGGTCTCCCCATGGCTTCTCGCTTCCAGGGCTCAGGGTCCATCAACAGCATCCAGTGGTGGTAGAAGCAACTCATCGCTGGCAGGGATCTCCACGTGGCTTCTCCAGCTTCAAAAGTTGGTTCCATCAGGGTAAGGTTGTGTGGCTTCTCTGGCTCCTTCAGTTCCTTGGATGCTGCCATCTTGTCTTGTCTGTGATTCATCGTCTCTGAGACTGGCTCCGAACAACTGGGGAGACAGCTTTTCATCCCCATGAGGGAAATATCAAGAGATTTCCCAAAAGTCTCAGGAGAAAGCCATGCCAACACAGAGGCCTCATTGGTCACTCAGTGGCTATCTCCTGATTAACACGCTAGACCCATCCCTATATCTCAATCATGAAGCACATGACTGCCACAGTGATCCTAAAGTATTGGGTAGAATTTCCCTGTGAATTTTTGAGATTTACAGTTTATGGGAGTAGAACATCCTGTCGTTCTCTTGTGGAGTGGCTAGTGGTTTGAACTTCTGCCTTTGCTAGTCACAGTCCAATGAGTAACCTTTATACCACTAGGACTCCTTATATATGAAGAAAACTGAGAAGTTAATCTGATACTTAGGATATTCTTGTTAATTCCATCCCATATTCCATGTATAAATATAAATGGCAGCAAAAGGTATACATTTAATAAGGCAATCATAATTAGGAATAAAATTTCCTATTTCACAATTTATGTTAGACTATTTGTTATATATCATCTTCATTCTATTTTTTATTGGGGTATATTATCAGATATGATTGAGGAGAGAATATATTTAGTGGTTCAAACAAACACCATAATTATTCTCTAAAGTTATTACTTAGTACATTACTCAATAAAAATATTTGAAAACTATCTCAAGACTAAGATATTTTTTACACATGCTTTAACACACTTGTATGGTAGAATTATTAGATATGTATTTGATATATATTGTTGTTTTTATATTTTTCATGGTACTCATCCTTGCTTAATAGAAAAGTCAGCCATCCTTAATCAAAGCCATCTATGGCATATTAAACACACACCCATTTTGCATATATTAGATAAATAAAAATAATAAAAAAGCAAAACCTCTAAATAGTTTAAGGTCCATTTGTTGGCCTCTAGACTGACCTCTGGTTGAGTTTGATGGGGTTCCAAACCCTGGCCTCCAAATCTATCCTTGGCTCTCCCTCAAGACCGCCATGCTCTGCTTCCCCTGCTGCTCTGCTGCACAACTTAGTGTTTTCTCTGTGTGGTAGGGACAGGCGTGTGCATTGCTGACACTGTGTCTCCCGTGTTTATTCCCCTGCCCCCACCCCACCCCGTAGGTCTTATGTCAGCAAGGGGGGTGATGTCTCATAGTGGAGCTGGCCATCTGCTCCTCTCTTTGCGTTGCATGTTCTGAGTGGGGAGGTGGTACTTAAGGCTTGGAGAGGCGCCTCAAGGCGTGGATGCACTCCACTCTCGCCTCCTCCTCCCTCCTTTGCTCCTGTGACACACACATTTTTTAAGTGCAAGTTAGAAAATAATCAGCAGCCTAAAATTATTTATGGCACAAATATGTGCAATTAATTAATCATCCAATTTAGTATTCAAGCATTCTATAGCTTCATGTGGAGAACTCAATGAAGGAGCAACATATATGCCTGCTTATAAAGTGGAAGTGCTTTACACTTTCCACAAGATTTAAGATCAGGGGTGTAGATGGGAATTTGCTAGAAATGAAGCCAGTAGTGTTTATGACAAAGCATTGGCTATGCTAGGTAGTATGTTGTAAGAAAGTGTGTGCTGTTCATAGCTTTTAAAAGATCGATGCACTAGGTCTTACATGATGGTAAGGAAAAAAGTATGCCTACTGAGGCCCAGCTCAGTTCAGACATATATGGGTTTATTTAAAATGTCTCTGCCATCGGTGAATGACTGTAGAAAAATTACCTTACTAATACTTTTATCTTCCTCTCACTAGGGTGTTAATTAGTTGGGGTTTTGTAGAAAAGCCAGACCATTAATATGTGTGTATATGTATATATGTATGTGTGTGTGTATATACACACACATGTATATATATATACACACATACATACATGTGTATACACACACACACACATATATCAAACTCACTTCCATCAAGTTAATTCTGACTTCACTCAATAGTGTACAGTGAGACTGCCCCTGTAGTTTTCCAAGACTCTAAATCTTTACAGGAGTAGAAAACCTTATCTTTTTCCTGAAGAGTGCCTAGGTGTTTTGAACTATTGACCATGAAGTTAGCAACCCAATGCATAATAATTCACTATTAATACACACACACACACACACATAAAGATAGATGAAAAAGTCTGCTTGCCAAATTATACACAAAAGCAAGTCCTGTCTGAGTTCCAGCAGCCTGGTGGCGGCAGAGACAGAGAGTTCCAGGTCAGGAGACAATGCTTGCAATTGGAGAGATCAATGAATTCAAGGTCAGAAGTCAGCAGTTCAGGTAGTAGGCCAATGATATTTCCTAGAATCAGCAGGTAATATGGCAAGCTATTTGCTCAAGTATAAGAACCCAGTCCCAGCAAAAAGCAAGCAAACTTTTCCACAGCATCCTTATATAGAAAGCAGACCAAACCCCTCGGGGAAAAATTCTTTTCAATTGCATCAGGGCGTGACCTGAGTAAAGGGATTGTGTTTCACCCTACTCTTGCAACAATGAGCTTCTCATAGGAGATTCCATTATAGAGTTGACTGCATTGTGTTCCGTCATATCATGGGAAGTTATTAGGCTTTAACTGTCAAGCTACTGAAATTACTGGTTCCCCTTAAATGACTATCACAGATGCCTTGAGAGAGAGAGAGAGAGAGAGAGAGAGAGAGAGAGAGAGAGAGAGAGAGAGAGCTAATCAAAGCTGTGGTTTCTGAAAGGATATCGTGGACCAGCAAATTTCAAGGCAGACAGATCAGCTCATAAGCTTATGGTATTGAACTACTGACCTTGAAGCCTTTTGGCATTCTTAAGGAGCCAGATCTTGAGAGGTTTTTTTCAAAGGATGCAGATTCTTAAGGATATGGGTTTTCAATTGAAAACTGTACTGTTGGAAAGAAGGTGAGGAATGTTAGAGGAATCTTTGTAAGGATGGGTAAGTCCTTACCTCCTCCACCTACAGTCCCGAGCTTACCTCTTCAGATTCGTTTTTGTTCTGAAACTCACAGAATGTGTAACTGGAGCACAATTGATATTCCTCAATGATGCTGGAACTATTATTTGGACATGGTGTCAATCAAAATGTGCAAAATCCTTCAGGGAAGAGTTATAGAGGTAGAAACCCACCCCACCTTCCTAAGTATTTAGACATAGATGAAGGGCAGATGGAGAAACAATACTTTAATGTTTTTTTTTATTTTTGTTCAGTGCAGTTTATAGCATCTTTCTAGCGGTACTTCTTGATTTAGCTTTGTATCTCACTCGCAGTGAGCAATCGAGTGTAGAACAATTAAAGTTTTTGTTGTGAAGGAAAAGCTTAAAGCAACATATCTTATTTCCCTAAGTTTTATCACAGTGAATTGAAACCTTTAGAAATCATCCAGTAAGAATTACTATATCCTATGGAAAATTTTAAGGTATCTTTAGCAAAGGCAGTGGTTTATATTTCATTTTTAAAATGCAGTATTATATCAAGTCATTTAAGAAGTATTAAAAAATCAAAGATTCAGCTATTTCAGTTGTCAAGATACCATAACATGTAAAACAGAAAATTTTCACAGGATGACGTGACAAGCAGTCTCCAAATGGACATAACTTGAGAAAGTATGGATGTTACTCACTGCTGACCCTTGGTTTTCTGTCATTAAATCACATCAAATTAATTCTGGTGCCCATTCTATCTTTAGATACTTTTTGGAAATAGTGGAATTATTTTTTTAAGAAAGGCACATCTTTTTGAGGGACATTTGTTAAAGTCTTCAATGTATAAACATCGAATATAAAAATATCTTTCCTAAGCTATTGTATATGTTTACTTTTAAACATCTATAGATTTTATAGTTTCTACATAGTATTTACTATTGAGCTTTTCAGAATCAATTTACTGAGTGGTAATGGGCTTTCTTATAAACAAACCATCCAATTTCCATTTAACTATGTAACTACCAAATAAAAATTGATTGTCTTAGTATGACAATTTACTGTGGTATATTTTCACATGCCTTGGCCATTTCCAGTGACATAAATAATACAAGAAATCAATGCTGTTGTAACTAATCTGAGGTCTGCATATGAATTGTATTTGATATTGATTCCTTTGTTTCTTGAAGGGCAAAGAATTGTGTAAATCTATGTTATCCTATTATTTCCTTTCTGGAAATCTACATGATAAAAAGTATGTTAAAAAACGTATTCACTATTCTAAATTATCATAAATTTGAGCATAAAATCAGTTCTCCTGACTATAGTCAAGTTTCTGTTTATTCTATTCAGGACAGGTGGCTGTGTGACCATTTTAATATTCTATAAGTATAGAAGATTCCTAAGTCCCCACAAGGTCTATTTTATCCTTTTTTATTTTATTGGCCTCTGTGTATAATATTTTCAAATAATAACTCTAAAAGGTGATAATATAAAATATCCATAAGAATATTAAGTCAATGAAATGTAGCAGATGTGTTATTAACATAATGGATAAAACAAAGGACAAAATCAATTAGTAAAGATGCCATAGAAGCATTCATAAATGTTTTAATCTGACCATATGTTTTATTATCTCTTATATTCAAAAGGAATAAGAACAATTACTTTTGAATTTTTTCAGTACTAAGGACTCACATTAAATCTCTCATTTGTTTTCAATATCAGTCACATGCATAATTATAAATTATTTCTTTAAAATGGAATAGACTCATCTAGCAGCAAAGGTTCTAAAAAAACATTCACATCCAGCTATCCCATAGCCAGTCTCATATTTTTACTTGAATGTGGCAATGTATAAATTTTGTCAACCATTTATAGAACCATACATTTTTGAGTATGGAGAGTTAAAAGGTGACAAGCAAGTAAAGTAAGGGCAACAGTTCTTTTTTTTTTTCCAAAAGAAATAATGTTCAAATTGTATTTGCGAGACATGTTGAATTTTGGAAGAGCCATTTGGTTGCCAAGTACTGTCAAGTCATGTATACATCTATACATCTTGGAATATGTATGGAGCTTGTTGAAATGTAGATTCTGAGTCAGTATATCTGAGGTGGAAATGCAAATTCTTAGCAGGGGATTCAGCTGGAATGGATCAGATTGAAGACAACAGGGAGACTGGGGATTCCTCCATCCTCTACCACAATTATGACTACAGAACATTTTCTCCCAGGAGTGTAAGTTAAGAGAGAGAAAATGAACTGGAGAGTTTTGATAGGATTGGGAATTGTCAGAGGGCTAGAACTGGGCATAATTTAGTTGAAATATTTAATGAAGAGGTTCAGGATGGTTATGAAATAATAAAAAGATGGATTTGATTTTAATGTTCATAATATATCATGTACCTATAGTTTAATTAGGAGCCCAGGGGATTCAGTGGTTAAGCACTGAACTGCTAACCTCACATTTTAGAACTTATCAGCTCCTCCATGGGAAAAAGATGTGATAATCTGCTTCCTTAACTAGGACAGCCTTAGAAACCCAGTGGAGAATTTCTACTCTGTCATTTAAGAACACTGGGAGCCAGCGTCAACTGAAAGGTAAATGAGTACTTTTAAAATCTTAAAGAAATATAGCTTTTAATGAAAAAATCTATAAAATATAGACAAATGAAAATTATGTTAAGCTGGTACAAAATCATATACAGAATGTTGTTTACCTGCATATGCAAACATGTACCTTTTGCCTTCAACGTTGCATAAAGTAATTTAATCTGTTTGTGTCCAGCTAGTAATGCTTTATTTTTTGCTTCTAATCTGTCAACATTCTTAATTTTGAGGAAAATAGGCACAATAAGGCATATATCCTGTCGTTCATCTCTGCAGGTACAATTCAATAACTTTACTTACATTCTCATTATCTCCATCCATATTGTTTTACTCTCATCGATTTTGGCTCACTACTCCCTAACCTTCATTTCAATGATTTAGTGGTT
Organism: Nesogale talazaci; assembly: GCA_004026705.1. NCBI lineage: Eukaryota > Metazoa > Chordata > Mammalia > Afrosoricida > Tenrecidae > Nesogale > Nesogale talazaci. The sequence goes on from PVJH01004005.1 coordinate 60,150, forward strand.
CTCACCTAGAAAGTTGTTAAATACTCGTGAAAGTTGGACAATGAAAAAGGAGGATGGTAGAGAATTGATATGATTTGATTATAATACTGGTGAAGAATGTTGAAAGTACCATAGACTTCACAGACAAACCAATTTGTCGGTGTAGTGACTGTGATGTACATGATCAAAGGATTGAAAAAACCATAAATTCCTGGCTGTCAAAAAATATATTTTTTGGGGTCTTAAAGGCTTGAAAGTAAATAAGCAGCCACCTAAGTCAGAAGCAACAGAGCTCACATGGAAGAAACACACCAGCTTGTGTGACTACGAGGTGTCAAAGGGACCAGTTATCACACATCAAAGAACTAAATATCATATCATTGCCTGCCTACCTTCCTGATACGATTGTTGAAGACAAATGTGTACATAAGCAGATGTGGTGAAGAAAGCTAATGGTGCCTGGCTATCAAAAGATATAGCATCTGGGGTCTTAAAAGTTTGAAGATAAACAAGTGGCCATCTAGTTCAGAAGCAAGAAAGCCCACATGGAGGAAAGCACACCAATCTGTGTGATCATAAGCTGTTGATGGGATCAGTTATTAAGCATCAAATAACAAAAAATTAAATCATTATAAATGAGAGCAAATACAGATTGGGTACCCGAAGTCCATCATTAGGTAATGCTACATCCCCTTACGGAAAGGTTGCGGGGATTTGATGAGCTAGTCAGGGTACAGCATAGCAATGATGAAATATGCAACTTTCCTCTAGCTCTTAAATACTTCCTTCCCCTCTATCATGATCCCAATTCTATCATACAAATCCAGCTAGACCAGAGGATGTACACTGGTACAGATAGAAATAAGGAATATTGGGAATCCAGGAGAGATGATCCCTTCAGGACCAATGGTGAGAGTGGCAATATTTGGAGGGTGGAGGGAAGGTGGGGTAGAATAGGGGAGACAATTACAAGGATCTACATATGGTTTCCTCCCTGGGGTATGGACAACAGGGAAGTGGGTAAAGGGAGGTAAGGGACAGTATAGGAAATGACAAAATAATATTTTATGCATTATCGGGGATTCATGGAGGAGGGGTGAGCTGGGAGGAAGGGAAAATATGAGACCCTGATATTGGGGGCTTAAATGAAAAAATGTTTTGAGAATGATGGTGGCAACAAGTATACAAATGTGCTTTGCATACAATGGATGCATGTATAGATTGTGATGGGAGTTGTATGACCCCTCAATAAAATGATTTAAAAAATAAACAAAAAAGAGTTACAGCCTTGGAAACCTGCAGGGAAGTCACTGTGAGTCCACATTGACTTGATGGAAGTGAATTTGAGTTTGGTCTGTGAAGAAGTAATGCTAAAATGCTCTGTAGAAGGAGCAGTGGTGAGACTTCCTCTCACATAAATTTGGATCTGTTATCTGAAGAGTCCTGTCTCTGGAAAGGAATGTCATGTGTAGATGGTCAATGAAAATGAGGTTAACTACCAAGGAGACCAATGGACACAGTAGCTGCAATAAAGAATAGTGGTACGGTTGTTTTCTCCTCTGGATTGTTTTTCCTGCCTATATTATCTAGATAGACATATAGACATATAGACACGAGAATCACAAAAACAGGACAGGGCAAAACAACACAACAAAATACTACCGCCACCAACAAAAAAGTCCTCAAGTAATCCAGGTCTGTTTGTTGACCTTGAGAGTGTTTTCCAATCATGTCTGCTGGGGTGCCATTCTCTGGCCCCAAATCTGTTTTTTGTTTTCCCTGGGGACTGCATTGCTTTGCTCCCCTTGTTGCTCTGTTACACAACCTTAGTGTTTTGCCTCAGTGTGATGGAGTCGGATCGGGCACAACTTCTGCACTGTGTCTCCAATATTGCCCCCTATAGTGCTGTGGGTCAGTGAGGGATATCTTGTTTTGTTGTGGGGCTGTCTGTGTTGTCTTCTCTGTGCACCTGCTGCTCTAATTCAGGATATATTCCTTGGGGCTGGGTGGACCAGGATGTGTTCCACTCTCTTTCCTTCTCTCTTCGTTTGTTCCTGTGTGTTCTCATCAGAGGAGCCCTTCTCCCCAAGCTGTAGCTTCAGTGCTGTCCTCTGAAGTACTTTCTTCTGTGGTTTGGGGATCCCCGCAGACTTCTCTATTGGTCCCCTGGCTCATGCTGGTATATTGTATTAAAGTCTTGGTACACCAGGTGGAAGCCCGATCCCTCTCTCTACCTGTCATCTTATAGAGAAAAGAATCTTGGGGTGTATACAAAATTTGTCATGGGACTGGTGTGAACTAAAATACAAAGGTGAAGTGACACCATTTTTCTGTAATAAGTAATGAGTATTCCATGTTATCTTCCACAAGTCTGTGGTGAGTAAAGTCCATCCCCTTGCACTGCTACTGAGTAGATTCCAAGTCCTAGCAACTGTAGGATAAAGGATACTTGCTTCATAGCGTTTTTGAGCCTGTGAATCTATGCGGAAATCTTGAAGTGACTATTGGGTTAAAGTCATTGACTTGCAGGATAGGAATCCAACACTTACCCAACAGAACCACCAAATCTTCCCCTTTAATTATTAAAACAATAGTTCATTGCTATCAAGTTGATTCCAACTCAAAACAGACTTAACGCCACTAAAATAGAAGGGAGAAGAAATGGCTGTTGAGACTGCCCACTCCTCTAAAAATGCTGGTATATTTGCATATACATGTTATGATACAGGTCTAAATAATTTTAAAAATCTTAATCAAATGTATGCACTAGGTACCCAATTATATATTTATTCCTATGCCTTCATTTCTGTTATAGTTTCCTTCTCTTCAGTGATTGCCTCACTTGCTTTATCAAACCAAAAACCATAAAAGCTAAAAACCCAAACTTGTTGCCATTAAATCTATTTTGACCTTACATTTCCATATATTTTAAAGTAGAATTGTATTGACTATAATAGTTATAGAAGTGGATATCCACGTTTTCATTTGACATGTCATTTGATGCAATTAACCTCCAGGGATCTGACTGGCACCATAGGACGATGAAATAGACATTCCAATATTGGAACCATGGTGGCATTGCAAAACCACTGGCCTCTCTGTGGATGAGAAGTGTGGCTTTCTACTCTCTAAAGCATTGGTTCTCAACCTTCCTAAACCCTCAACTCTTTTATGCAGTGTCTCATGTGATGGTGACCCCTAGCCTTAAATTGTTTTCATCGCTACTTCATATTTGTAATTTTTCTGCTGCTATGAATCATAATGTAAATATTTGATATGCAGCATGTATTTTCATTGTTACAAATTGGACATCATTAAAAGATAGTGAACAATGACCAAAACAATGTGCAATTATATATTGTGAACTATTTATTTTTAATTACAAATAAATGAAATTTTGTCTTGAAGCATGGTGTAGCATCGGCAACAGTCTTCATGCTGGGTACTCATATGTGGGCATATCTGCATGTGGACAGACACACCTGGAGACAGAGGAGTGGTGTCTCGGTTGCTAAGACCATCAGAAATATGTGTTTTCAGATGGTCTTAGGTGACCCCAGCGAAGGAGTCATTTGACCCCCAAAAGAGTCGTGACCCACAGGATGAGAATCGCTGCTGTAAGGAGTTAGTTTCAGACACACTAGGGGACTGTTCTACCCCGTTCTGTAGGATAATTGAAGTGAGAGTTGACTAGTCAATGCCAGTGAGTTTGTTTTTTCTATTTTTCCAATATTGGTAATCAGAAATTTGAAATTGCACTTTTAACTTTATTTATGTTGATTAGACACTTCATTGAGTATCATTGATTTAAACACTATCTTTATTCCAAATCTTGTCCTTCCTATTAGGTATATATGTATGAATGTATCTATCTATCATCTCTCTATATCTATCTATCAGTCATCTATCTATTATCATCTACCTATCTATCATCTACCTTATACTCTCTCTTATTTAATGTCCAAATGTCATATATATATAAAATGCATAAGACCAGAAACCCCATTTCTGTTTTTCATGTGTGTATCATCAGCATCTATAATACTACCTAGATCTGGATGTTACTCCTTAGATATCTGCTTCATGCATGAGGCAATACACATGTATCACGTGATTTTTAAAAGATTGCTCATTAATAACAGTCATTTTATAATCTAAGTATTCAAATGTACATTTCTGAACTTCTTTCTAGATTTTTGAACTTAACTCTTCTTGAAATACTGCTCAGGGTAATTTCTCCTAAATTGGTTGAACTTTGAGAACTTTTAAAACTATGCGTGAATAGTAATTTATTTCTATCTAGTCCAACAGAATTTGGAGAAGACACATTCTACTTTATTTTTTAGTACATGAAACTGTGAATGACCTCTAAATTGATAATTTAAAATTTTGAGCACCCTAGACAAAAAAATGAAAATGTCAGGGCAGATCCATTTGCTAGTGAATTTTCTGCCTTGAGGACTGATTGAACTGGGTTTTGTTGTCATCAGACACACCTTAGATTTTTTACTTTTCAGTATTTAATTCTTTTTCAGGTGGTAGTACTTAGTTTTCAAAGTTAAGTGTGAAATTTTTTTAATCTAGCTCCTGCGAAAATTTTCCTTAAAAAGAGTCCTTTAAACATATCTAGGCAATTTTTTAGTATGTTTAAATATTTTGTTATAAGTTTAACTATATGCTCCTCAAGTCATACATATAAACCCCCAAATGTTTTTATATAAGATCTATAGAAGATGATGTTGTGAGTATAAGTAATGTTTTTATGCATTAAATTTATATTAATAAGTGCAAATTTGCCAAGAGTAAATCTGTTTTGTTTCTGGGGGGGGGGCATCACTGCCCTCTGGTGGTCATGGGAGATACTGAGCACTGCTCCTGAGAGCTGCTGCTGGATTTGATCCACCAAGCCTGTCCTCAACCACTTATGCCACCGGGGCTCAGCCATACATCTTTTTTTTTTTAAATAACCCCTTCTACTCATTCATGCTGGGATGTAGTCCACTAGAAAGACAATTCCAGTTTTCTGTTTTTATCCTTTAAGATATTCTGATTTGTCATTAAATTAATTTGAAATGGTTAGGTTCTATCAGTGATACTGATACATTAAGTTTCAAATATATTTTTCCATAGAAAGTGAGATGAAATGGCTTTATCAATATTGCCATCATTTATTTTGCAGGTCAGAAATTCAGAAAACCTTTTTTAGGGACACATGACTAAGAGCATTTTCAAATTAGTTTAGCTCAGAATATTCTGAAGCAGCAATAGACTCACATGCTATTATATTTACAGTAGTTATTCAGAGCCTTGAGGAAAGTGTTGATGGGTGGCCCACCACATTTGTGCGAGTCATCTGTAGCCCAAACTCCCTGCTCCATTGGAGTAAGGCCTGAGTCTAACAACAACTTGATCAAAACCCCCCAGTCCCCCAGACAATTACCAGATGTGAGTGTGAAGCATAAAAACAAACAACTTTGATACTATATTTTCAGAAGGCTCTTCAAGTTAGCTGAAACCACCCTGAAGTAGATTTCTATGATTTCACAGCTGCTACTCATAGGGGGTTTGATGTCCATGGGCAAAACTTCAGACAATCTAATTTTATGGACAAACATTGCAAAAGGAACGAGACCACAATCTATTTTCTTATCCTTTGTAGCCAACACAGTGTTGGAAAACTGTATTGTAAAGTGGGGGTCATGCCCTAGAATAGAGAATGCCTCATAGAATATGACCCAACAGACATTTCTTGTGCACCCTATTTGTGATCTGAGCACCTGCTCTCAGAAATGGAGGGGTAAACCTTTCTTCAAGTTCTACACATAACAGGGAATGCTTTTGTTGTTGTCTTTTCTTCTATTGAGGTATATAGAGCATGAGAGTATGTTTGTGGCAGGTACATTGAACACAGAGTTCATTGATTTTAGAGATGAGAAACATAACACCCAGATTGTATTGTGATTTTACTAAAGGAGAAATAGGTCTGCCCTAGACTGAGGATTGTGAGACAGTTGGAAAGAGTCTTTGAAATAGTCATGTAGATATGACTTATAGAGAAAGAAGACATGCATTATTGATGTTAGCACTTAATTGGGGTTGATTGTGAGGCATGAGTAGGTGAATTGTGATATAAAGATCAGGAATGAGAGGGAATATCTTTGAAATGGTGGATATAGGAAGAAAGGCATATACAGAAGAACGGATTACATGTGCTCATCACAGAGATGTTCACGACTACTGTTCAGACTGAGTAGACAGATATTAGATAAGAAGGCTTGAGTCTCTGAGCAGGGCATATGCATTTGGACTGGAGATGGACCTCTTATCTAAAGGTTATCAATTCATAGATTGGGTAGAAGGGATCGGACAGTGTTTTTGCTTTGCAGTTTTAACTAGAAAAAATATTGTAGGCCGGGCTGCAATGAGAACAGAAACACAAAAGATGTAGCAAATTGATGAAGACCCTAGTGGTCCCGAATTACACCAGGACAAAATAAAGAGAGGATCTGAGTAAAAAGATACATATAGAATGGAAAGAGGGTAATTTGTTTATAATTTCCACAGAAGTAGGAGTGGAAAATTAGTTATAAAAAAGTGTGCAATACAGTGAGGATCTGAATGTCTTAGGGCTGAGGTTGTTATTCCAGTCATCAGCTAAATCTACAAAGAAATTTTGAGTTCCAATTTCTGTGAGGCCCAGGAATATTTGATGGAGGTTAGTTCTCCTTTCATATTGACATTCCTTTTCTTCCAAGTAAGATAACCAATTGTGAATAACATAAGCAAAGTCCACATTTATTCTTTTTTTTTGTCAAGGATTTAATTTTATTTGGATCCATAAAGAGTGCCCATAGAAGCAATGATAAATAAGTCAAATGACATCTCACAGTAAGCAAATCTGCTCGACAAAATTTCTTGGAAGTGTTAAAGCAAAGATCGCACTTTGAGGACTATGTTGTGCCTGGTCCAAGCCATGGTGTTTTTTTTTTTTTTTTGGAATATAGATTTTATTGGGAGCTCTTACAACATTTAATACATCATTCATATTAAGCATATTTGTACACATGTTGCCACATTCATCCACATTATATACTTGAACCCCTCCAGCATAAGCTCTTCTTTCCCTCTTTCCTCTAGTTCTTTATTTTTTAATTCCAACTCCCCATTTTCTCTTTCCCCCTTCTCTGCCCCCATGAACTTCCAATAATTTGCAAATTGTTATTACCTCTTCATATCTTACACTGTCTAATGTGTTACTTCACTCACCCCGCCCATTGTCTGTACCCCAGAGAGAAGGTCACATGTAGATCCTAGAAATTCGTTCCCCCCTTCTACTCCACCATCCCTCCACCCTCCCAGTGTCACCAATCTCCACTAGTCTGAAGGGATTAGCTATCCTAAATTTCCACGGTTTTGACTCCAATGTGCATCCCCTGGTCTAGCCAAATCTGTCTGTCAGAATTGGGATAATGATAGTTGGTGGGAGATGTATTTGAGAACATTTCATTGCTACTACACTGCACCTAGACTGGCTCATCTCCTGGCTACAACCCCTCTGTAAGAGGATGTCTCTTCACTTATGATGAGCTTTGAGTCCCCAATTTGAATTCTCCCTCATTTATAATGATATATTTCTTAGGTCTTTGATGCTTGATACTGGATCCCTTTGACACCTCGTGGTCATATAGACTGTTGTGCTTCTTCCATGTGGGTTTGCTTCTTAGCTAGATGGCCACTTATTCACCTTCAAGTTTTTAAAACCACAGACACACATCTTTTGATAGCTGGACACCATCAGCTTTCTTCACCACATTTGCTTATGCACATATTTATCATCAGTGATCATATCAGGAAAGTGAACATATAATGTTATGATTATTAGTTCTTGAAACCTGATCATTGATCCATCTGGTATCTCTTAGTCCTATAAGCTGGTGTACTTCTTCCATGTGGGCTTTGTTGCTTCTGACCTGGATGGCTGCTTTTTACTTTCAAGCCTTTAAGACCCCAGATGCTACATATTTTGATACTCAGGCACCATCACCTTTCTTCACCACATTTGCTTATGCACACATTTGTTTTCTGTGATCATGCCAGGGAGCTGCGCATCATGAAATGCCAATTTAATAGAACGAAATGTTCTTGCACTGAGGAAGTACCTAATGGAGGTGCCATGCCCATCTGCTGTCCTAATTCTAAGTCTATAAGTATATGCATATGGATCTATTTCCCCTTCATCATATGAATATATGTATCTATGTATATGCCTGTATTTAACCTCTATAATGCCCCTTACTCCCCAGTTCTTTTCTCTATTTCTCTATACCTCCTCCCGTCCCACCATTACGCTCAACCTGCATTAGGGTTTCAATATTGTCTCTCTATTACATTAGTCTTAATCAGTCCCTATTGGACATTCCACACCCACCGATCCTGAACCACATGCTACTCCCCCTAACCCTGGCTCAACCAACAATGCTACCCCCCCTCACTATATCCACCCAGGCACCATCAGTCCTGTCATCCCCAACCCCTAGACCGCCCATCCATCCCACCCCATCCAGATAGACCTGTGGAGAAAATAACATCCTCAAAAAACTGGCATCCCATAATGAAGCAAGCAAAGAAATGAAACATCAATCAAAAAACCTCCAATATCCAACATGTAAATGTATATACAAAAATACAATAATAATAACAATATGAAAACCTACAAATAGTTTAAGGTTTGTTTGTTGACCTCCAGGACGTCAACTCTCATTATTCTTGTGAGTGACTCCCAGAACAAAAAGATCTCATTGCCAAGCTTCAGGAAAGTAGGCAGGAACAAAGGCTGCAAGAATCTGGCAGCGCGAGATTCAATGTCTTCTCCCTGAGACACTCTCATTGAAGCGACACAGTTCCAGCTCTTGATGTCTGTGCCTTATCATTTGGACCAACTTATGTTGATCTGCTCATTCATCCATCAATACATACATCCAGTATGTATGTATGTACATATGTAAGTGTATCAGTGTACTCTAAATACCAGGGATTGATCCCTCAGTGAAAAAGAAGTTCAAAATTCCTTAACTTCATGAAATTTGTATTTTAGTGGTGGTTGTGATAATGGGATGGTTACAGGCAATTATGATAAGACATAGTTGTACAAAATATGAATGATGTTTTGTTCCATCATGAAAATTAAAACAAAGAAGAGTAGTATCTTATCTATATGTACAACAGTTAGCCATACCCGTTATGATTCATCCTCACCTACCTTTGCATATTATCTGGATAATTACCATATATGAAGGAACCTTAAGGAGATGGGGAAATAATGTCACTGATATTTACTACATTGTTTTGACACACATTCTTTTACTATATACTCTCATAATTTGAGATATCATAGTGTCTTTTAGTCCCTTTCAAATTAAAATGCCTTACTTGTTTTATGATGCTAGTACATATCTAAATTAGAAAAATTTTAAAGGATATATTACAACCTTATCACAGAAGTTAGCTTCGATTATCTCAATTAAAAGTAGTATTTTGGACTTTATTTTTTTCTTTATGCTATACATTTTCATTGATGGACACATTATTTATACTTTAATACTTGGTATTTTTAAAATTAAAATACTATATATTAACATTTTATAGATTTTATTCATCATCATAATAGTTATTGAATATTAATAAGAAGTAGTCTTGTATAGTACTAAGTGCTTTCCTTTTCATTTTCTTATTTACCCTTCAAAAATGAGGCAAGACAAGGCAAGACTAAAATCTGTGATATTTTGAAAATAATGCCCTCTAATACTGAAGGCCAGACAAGATTGTTTGAACCCCTAGAGTAGTTGCCGGGGAGAAATATTGGGTAGTGCTATTCCAATTGCACTCCAATTATGAAGAGGAGTTGGACCATACTGACTAACTGTTGCAGTGATAAATTGACTGATAGAAAGTTTACATAGCCTGGATTACTCCTCGGAATGGTGACTGTGTTTCTCACCAGAAAAATGAGTAGGCATTACTTGTACAGTCCTTTTTTGTTTTCCTTAATGTCTTTTGCAATAAATTCTCGCTGCTTCCTGAACCTGCCAGCCAGCTTTAGCAAAGCGATCAGTATTTGGCTTCATGATCCAAACCACTGAACCCCCTGGTTTATTTTCTAAGAGTCGCTGCTAATCCTTGCATTATAAAATGTTGTGACAGCTTGTAGCAACACTGTGGCTCCTCCTCATGATGTCATTCTTTTTTTTTGGAGGGGGGGGTGGAATCACTGCCCTCTGGTGGGAGTGGGAGGACCAGCCGTGCTCCTGGAGAGCTGCTGCTGGATTTGAACCGCTAAGCCAGTGGGCCACAATTCCGCACTCAACCACTATGCCATCGGGGCTCAGCCCCCATTATGTCATTCTTGTGTAGCATTTCTTTCCACTTCAAGATCCACTAATCACTGATCTATTGATGCTTCATCATCTATCAGCTATTCCACATCATCAATACCAAGTTCTAAATTTAATGTTCCTGCCATATGGATGATGCGTCAACTAAGCTCTTTAGTCAGATTATCCGAGTCAGATGCTGAGAGCTGGTTCACGTACTCATGAATTGCTTTCATATCTTTTGCACACTATCTCCTGTATCTTTTTCCTAGAAATATATATTAATTTTCCTAGGAGCAGGCACTAATGGTTTGTTATGCATGTATAAATAAAACTTGTAACTCCATCACCATATGTTGCTAGCATTTCTACTATAGGGATTCCAATTAGTGTCCTAGGATTTATGTATTTATTTTCAACTTTGTTTGTTATAAAATGCAGCAGTTTTGAAAAGTAAAAGCAAAGAACAAAACACATGATATCTTGAATGAAACCATATACTATCTTTTATTCATTATTTCTTTTGGGAAGTCTGTGAGAACTCTTGCTTTAAAGCATTAACCTAACAATATTTGTCATTTGTAATAATTTCACAATAATTTCCAGCAAGTAAACACTAGATGCGAGGAAAATATTTTGCTGATCTGATTCTAAAGAGCTCTGGTAGTGAAATAAGGTAAGCATTACACTGCTAACCAAAAATAATTTTGTCAATAGCATTTTTGTATGTGGTTCTTTTTGAGAAGGGGTGGTATGAAGCATGTTCAAATGTATTTTTTTCCTTGACCAGTTAGTCATTTACTCTTCTTATTTGTTGATGGCTTCCCTAATTGGATAGGAAAGGTGTAGTTACTCACCACAACATAAAACATTGGAAGGTGACAGAGGGAAATCACTTTACTAGTGTCTTGGGGAAGAAAATTGCTTATCTGTAATTGTTTTGTTCTCTGAAGAAATCTCTCAGACTTCCATTTCCACATGAATTTTCAGGATATAGTGTGACCCACTATTTTAATGTCAACAGAAATAAACTCTTGTAAAATTTCTCATCCTTTTGTAGGCTCTCGTTAACCCGAGGGACCTTTTAGCTATAATTTTTAGAGAAAGATAGTAGTGTGGCCCAGAGGAGGTAGGGATTGATTGGTAAGTCATGTCCCAGCATACAAAGGGACAAATTGTGGTCGGAAGTCCTGAGACTAGGAAAAAATAAAAGTAAAAAATGATATCCATCACCTCTATAAAAAGAAGAATGTGTTCATGGGACATTGGTTAAATGAATGTCACAACTATCCAAATAGATCACTAACCTGAAACCTGGGTGAGAAGTATAGTTAATTGGTCATTCACTGAAGTATCATTAATTGCTCATCTCTCTAATAGGCAACAGTAATACTGCATTTGTGAGCAGGGCAGACAGGACTCATGCCTTCCCCAAGAAGATACAGTTAAATAAACAATGGAAACCACATATGCTGGAGACAAGTGGTGTGCACTTTAGGGACAACCCGAGTATCCAGGACGAGATACATGAAAAATGGACAAGAGGTAAAGGAAGGAAGTGATGGTGTGATACAAGAAGTTCAAAAATCAAAAAGAGTCTGTGGGAAGTTCAGGGAGCAAGAAGCGGGGATGATTTGAATGAAGTTAAGGATGGTAGGACTGTGGCATGTGTCGGGGAAGATTTGAACAGAGCCAAGAGGGAGGCAGGAGTTAGGCCTTGTTAACAATTGATACTCAAACAGGTTTCAGGGTATTCTTCAGTAAACAGTGAGATAATATGCCGACCATTTTTCTTTTTTCTTTTTTGGGGGGGCATCACTGTCCTCTGGTGGTTGTGGGAGCTATCCAGCCTTTCTCCTGAGAGCTGCTGCTGGATTTGAACCACCAAGTTCCCACACAAAACCACCACAGTCCCACACTCAACCACTACACCACTGGGGCCCAGCTCCTGCCTACCATTTTTCAAGCTTCTTATGATACTACTCTCTGCCATGACATTGATGTGGACTTATGGTGACCCTATGTTGGGGCTCTGAGACAGTAAATGTTTCTGGCTAGAGACAGCTTTATCTTTCTCCAGAGAAGAAGCTGAGTACATTTGAACCACCAACTTTTCCGTTAGTAGTTTAATGCTTACCTCACAGTGTCACTAGGGACCATTAAGAAACAAAGGTTCAAAAATGTGTTTCTGATCTGAATCTGTGAGTTTGGTAATAGCCAAAGTCAAGTAGAAAAATGAGTCATAATAGAAGGATCCAAAAATTGGGGGCAAAAATATTCCATTTTCCCCTGAGCTTTTGAAACCTTCCTGTAAAAGCAAAAAGTATTATGAATATAAGAACCTAGAGGTGCCAAAGGAACACAGAAGTTAGGAGGTAGGAAGGGTCTCTTTTATTCAAAGCAGGATGGCACACCACAGAATCCTATCTACAATTACTCATACGTATATTCTATTATTGTCTTTCCCTGCCTTCTTACCATAACCAAATCTAGAAAGGTCTTTTGATGGGAGTTAAGAACTCTACTAGAAGAGCAAAATTAAATAATTCACTACACCTCTATGCATAGTGATTCTGCTTTCAATAGGAAGAAACATTGCCTAAACTTACACCATCCTCACAATTCTTGCTATGTCTGATCCCATTGGTGTAGTCACTTTGCCAGTATATTTTGGTGATCATCTTATTCTTGCTTTAATTTTTACTTGACTAATCATGATATCCCTTACCAGGTATTGCTCATATCATGCAAAAAATAGCTAAGGGTGAAGTCTCATAATACTGCCTTCCAAGGAACACTTTAAGTGTATTCTTCCAAGCAGATTTATCTATCCCAGCAGCCCATGGTACTTTGAATATTCTTACCAAACCATAGTTCACTTGCTTCCATTCTCTAATCTTCTCAATTCTCTGTTCAGCTTTTATATGTGTATGAGGCAACTGAAAATACAATGGCTCAAATCAGGCAGAGAATTTTGAGTTTTCTTTCTTCCTTCCTTCTCAATATCATCAGAATTTGTGGAAACAAGGGAGTGCTACTTATTGGGCTTCTGTGATACACAACTCTTAAGCATTTGTTCTTTATCCTCCATATAGTGAGGATCCACTGACTTATTGTATCAGGAAATGATCTGATCTGATTTGCATTTGAGTAGCATAGACCTTACATTGGGGTACACATCTAAAGACTGAGCAACCCTTCCAAAATAACACTAATATTCCAGACAAGAAACAATCCCACTGAACTACACCAATGACAGTGGAGATAAGAAAAAGATGGATATGGAATACATTTAGGAGCTAGAATCAACAGTATGTGTTAGGCCAAGTTGCTAGAACAACAAAGCCAGTGACACTGAAATATATACAAAAGGACTTTATTTCAAGAGGCAATTTTGTATATGAAGAAGGCATCTCAACTTAAATCCAACTTAAGCCCATGGGTCCATGCTCACCAGAGCCTTGTCAGACTCACGTAGCCAAAGGTCAATGATTACAGAGAGGGGAATCAGGATGCAGAAAGATCACACGTGGAAGGGTACAGATTGCATGGATCCAAGGTTGGTGGAAGCATAGCGTACCAATAGCTCTCAGTTTAGCTCCTAAGGTCAAATTGACAGAAAATCAAAATGCCACCAATGAAGACTATTTAAATCTATCAAGTTAAAGAGAAAAAGTATAGCATAACTTAAGGTTTCAAAATGGAGTAGGATTACATTTGTACATTGTGGAAATGAAGAACTCTCTTTCTATGATGTTAAGCTAGGAATTACTTGAGGGACTTCTATATAGGGTATCTCCTGAATTTGTGTATCTCCTCTGAATTTCAGGTATATATATGACAACTTACATAATATACTTAGGGAACTATTCATATTTCAAAGGTACTGGAAGCTATATTTAATTTCATTCAAGTGGGTGGAGGGTGTGCAGCACAGTAACCTCATTCATTAATGATGCATCAATATGTCACCCCTAGTCTCTGACTCTCTACTCACTTTCTGCCATTAGCCTACCAACCATGAGGCTTGAAGTCCAATGCAAAACCACTTCATCCCAGTTCATTAGCATTGTCTCACTAGCGTTCCATGGTTGACATTCTATCAGTGAGCAATGAAAGTTGAGAAAATAGGAAGAGGAATAGAAGAGACATCCTAGAAAAAGTAACATTTTAAGAAAACAAATCAGCTAAGGAGAAATGAGGGTGAAGAGAAAAGAAGACCATTTCAGAGGTGACCTGGTGCTGTAATGGAAGAGGGAGGGGTCAATCATTCCAAATGCCTGGCCAAAGCCAAGTCCGAGAGGGTCCAAAATGTTCTCGCTTGGTTTAGCAGCACAGAAACCATTCATTGGCTCAGTAAACCTTCCCAGATGTTATATATATTTGGTAAAAGATGCCCATCATCAGTCACACACGTTTGTGTCTTGGTGGCTTGCTACTTTGATCGCCTTTCGCAGGAAGTATGCATTGAAAGAACATTGCTGGGTACTACTCTTTGATTCATTTAACTTGAATCAGGTCCTGGGGATTAAATCTGCAATGCAAATACTTAACAGACTCAATGATGCTTTCATTTCTTTTTGTTCCTTATATCAAATGTCAAGTTTTGGAGTTAAGTACACTGTAGCTATTATGAGATTATCAAATTGAAAGCCTGGTTCTCTATTAGAATGTCAGTCAGAACTTCAGAAAGAGGGAGCAAGGGAGTGTGAGAGAAAGCGTAAGAGGGAGAGAGGCAGAGACGGAGAGAGAATTAGAAGAGAAAACATTCTCATATGCATTGGTGGAAGAAAAATCATCAGTGGTCTATACTTCAATCAAAGTGATCTTCTTCAAAGTCAGATTAATTGTGGGAAACAAAATTGTAGCAGTCCAAACTTCTAAGGTACAGAGTTATATAAGCCTGTTAAGTAGTTAAATATCTGGACCTATCAGGATGCTACAATATGCAGCAACTCTCTTCCTGCATGGTCTTCAATAAAGCAGATGTTTCAGCAGATGAACATTATTCTAACACTTTTGAAAGCGAGTTAATATTGCATATTTATCATCAAATGTTTTTGCGCTGCTTGATTGGGGAGATTGAAAGTTGACCAATCCGATTTTGTTTTTAATCCGTCCAACCCCTCCCCACTAGTCTGGCTGATTTAGAATAACTCATGCTATTAGATTTTCCCCCTATAAATCTGAAAAAATTGTTGAGAAGAATGATATACGATATCAATAAATATAGAGCTCACACAATAGGAAACAACAAGAAAGCCAAGTCTCAACATCAAAAGTAGGCTTGATGTCAGATGAAATTGCTGACTGTAGGTCAAATGTTACGCTGATAGCATAGCCAAGTTTGCCAGAGTTAGGAAACACCCCTGCCCCCCATTATGGCTGTCCTGTTACTTAGAATCATTAACAACTGATGAAAAACTTGGTTTTCTTTTTCATTCAATAGAACACTGCAGAATTAGCTTGCTCACATAAGCGTAGTAAAACAAAAACATCTTGGCATTCTTTTCTCTTCTTCATTCTTCTTGGAGTGCCTAGATACAAGAGGCGGTGACAGAAGGCTTATCTGTACCTTAGTGCTCCCCTTCCAGCGAAATAAACTCTGTCAGGACTGAAGGAGACGGAACTAGATAGTTCCCCAGCATTTGCTTGTGAAATCAGAGTGATGTATGGTATATGCTTTTATTCCTAGCACATTTGCCTATTTCCCCTTTGATTGTGCAATGCAATCAATTTGACTTTTGAGATGCAAGGACTGTTTGTCATGAGTAAACAGTTTTGATTGTTTTTGATATCTCTCCCCAAGTTGGAGTCTATCAAAAGAGAGAGCACACATTCTCCTTGTCAATAGCAAGATTTTAAAGTCAGACTGGCTTGTCCAGTTGGAATCTTAGATTTACTTATTGCTATTTATATGTCTGTGAGCATGTTATTGGAGTACTATATTGGTGTTGTGCTTACATAGTGCTTAGCACAATGTTGATGGTCAAACTAGGCATCAGGTCTGTCTAGAATATAACTAATTCTAGACAGGGTCTGTCTAGAATATAACTAATTATACTGAACCTCAAGTTGGGCTCTATTGAGCTAAATGGCCTGGGATAAAGTTTCATCTTCCACAGTTTAGCAGCCACGGTCCTGTATAGTACATAGCACATCTGTACCTTCATTTTCTCATTTGCTATTCAGATCTATTTGGTAGGTTCTAGAGAAGAATAAATAGATTGATACATAAAGTTCTTAGAATAATTAGCACAGAGTAGGCCATCAACAGATAATTCCAGTGTAATAGCTTGAGATAGTGTTTTAAAAACATACAGTAGAAGACTGTAGTAAACTCCGGGCGAGCCTGATGTGGCAGGAGTGTCTTCTTTTCCTGGGTCTCACAGGTTTTCACCTATAACAGGCTGTAGTCTGACCACTTTTCTATCAATCTTATTAGTGGAAATTTTCATCTCTGACAAGTCTCTGCCTTACACAGGTTCTGAATTTTCAGGTTTTATGGTATAATGAAAACTTGATTTTAATCCTACCAAGTTTATACTCAAAATAAATTCTTTACATGATTGAGATCTCATCCTTCTGTTCCTTCATTGCTTACTGACTCTCCTTTCAACTTTGTGCCATTTCTTGAAATTTGCTGATCAAAATGCGTTTGATTGTCTTTTTCAACTTTTATGTCATGCTCCCCACACCTCTATGGATGGAGGGGGCGATTTAAAACCAGAGCCGGGCCTGCTTGTGATCGGGTAGAAATGTACTGTACTCTTGGGTACTGTATTCAGGCACTTTTTACCTTTGATTCCGGTGCTTGCCCTGATCAGTTCCCCGTTCACAGCTCTATAAAGTTCACATGAAGCTTTTGAGCAGGATCTCAATGCAAGGACTTCCATCAAGTACACGTGTTCGGAGAGGGAGAAGTGAGCAAAAGCTAAAACAATGATTGCTTAGCAAGCAGTTTTCATTGTTCTGCAAGTTAAAGCAAGAATGATATATCTCATCTTCCAAGCAATTTAATAGCCTGCCAGTTATCTTTTGGCAAGATCAAGCTATAAATGTTTTTACACAATTGAAGGAAGGCTTATGGTATTCCTTTTTAATTTCTTTTTTTGTTTTTAGTTTCTAGAAATCTTTTCTTTTTTGTAGTTAACAGCTGCCAAACCCTTAATTCTTGGAGTAAAATCTGAGTATATCATTTTGCTTGTTGCATTTTAATTGTGTTAATTTGCATTACATTATGAAACATTAGTATTGACTTTAAAATCAGTATAGAATCAGTTTCCATAAGTACCAGCCATAATCCTTGTCAGTGCATAATAATTCAATGTATATTGTATAATGCTGTGGCCTTTATTGATTTAAATGAGACAGAGAAGCTTTCTTTTCAATCTAAAAACAAGCCACCCAACAAAAATTCATGCAATTTCTAGAAATTTTCATGTGATATGAAGAAAATGGGGTTGATTCACAAATTATCCTTATAGAAAATAAGAGTAAATCAATTATAATGTAATAATTGATACTATTAAGCTATTATAATTATCTGGTGCAGTGGGGGAAGGGACTGTCTCTTACCTGGCCTTAAAGGGAGGTAAAGGTATGGATACAAAGCTCTGGGGCCCTGGGTACTATGTGCTTGTCTGCTAAGCCAAAGGTTGGTGGGTCCAACCCACCAGCCACTCTGTCAGAAAAGAAATGTGACAATCTGCTTCCTGAAATTTTAGTTTTGGAATCCTGATTTTTAGTTTTGGAATCCTGATAGGGCATTTCTTCTCCTGGGTCAGAAACAACTTGACAGCAGTTGAGTTTGGCTTGATTTCTTTGGAAAGGTGTGCATGAGCGAGCTTCTATTTTAATATCTGCTGCTTTATGAGCACAGAATCAATCTCCTTTTGTTGGCTTGGAAACCTATTTGTTAAGGTCATGGCGCTATACAACTGTTCCTTCTTCCGCCATCATTGACCTCAGTGTGGAAACTCCTCCATGGAGCCTCATTTCTGACAGCATTTGAATAGGCCCCTTTACAGGGAGCTATTGGCCCTCCTTTAGCAGCAAGCTAAACCTGGATTTCTGCTTCCTAAATTTCTTACTCACTTACACAGTTGAGGGCCTCCTGAGCAAAAAACATTTTACTAGGCCTTCGTAATGAAGCTCAGGCTCTTATATGGTACTTTATACTTAAAATTAAATAATTATATTTTTAATATTCAGTAAACGTGCAACTTCTTAGTAAAGAAAAGCAACAACCACTACAACCGCATATACACATACCAGCACACACCAAAATGATAAAACAACTCTTCTTCCTGCTCTGCAGAAGGTTAATCATTGGGCTGCTACCCACCAGGTTGAAGGTTCAAATTCAGCAGCCATGCTGTGATAAAAAGCTAAGACTGTCTGCTTACATGAATATTTATAATATCAAAAACCCTATATAAGGTTTACTATGAATCAGAGATCCATTCATTTGTCAGTGGGTTATTCTACGGTGGTTGGAATGTTGTTTTGATGCTAGAAGCAATGACACTATTTAAAAACAAGTAGAATCCAACAGGTCACAGGCTCCAGTGAAGTTTTCAGAATATGTGCACTCTAGGAGAAAAATTAGTTACCTCTGAGAGATCAGTCACTGTAAATCTTATAAATGGCTGCATGATGATTTGTTTTATATATAGTCCCAAAGAAGAACCTGTCTGGGTGGAAGGTTCTCAAACTAGAGTCAACTTTAATGATGCCGAAGAAGCAAAGCTTTATGCCTCTTCATTTGCTGATGAGATGCAAATAAAAATGAGAAGAAAAATCTGCAAACACCCATGAATAGCTAGAACATGGAAGGTATGAAGTATGAATGCAGGAGAGTTGGGAACTGTCAAAAATGAAATGGAATGCATAAAGATTATGATATCCTAGACTTAGTGTACTGAAATGGACCATAACTGACCATTTTGAATAAGAGAATCATATGCTTTATTGGAATGAAAGATTCAAGAGGAATTGTTTCTTATTCAATAACAAAATGAATATTTCAAGATCAATGCTGTCTGTGATATCAATGCACCTACAAATATCAGTTAATAAAACTGTTATTAAAATGTATGCACCCGAGCTGAGCCCCGGTGGCGTAGTGGTTGTGCATGGGACTGCGCCCCACTGGGACGGAGGTTCAATTCCAGCAGTGGGGCTGGGCCTCCTACTCGCACCACCAGAGAGCAGTGATGCCCCCTCAAAAAAATTAATAATAAAATGTATGCACCAACCATTAAAGCCAGTAAATAAGAAAGTACAGAATTCCAATAACTTCTTTAGTCTGAAAGTGATCAGACCTATGATCAAGAGGTATTGATAATTATTGGTGATAGGAACATGAAATAAGGAAGCAAAAAAAAGGAAGGATCAATAGTTGAAAAATGCGCCCTTGGTGATACAAAATGAGCCACAATAAAATCAGGGAATTTTGCAAGACCAGTGATTTCTTAGTTGCAAATAGCCTTTTTCAAAAATATACATGGCCTCTATACACTGTGATCTCACCAAACAGAATACACAGGAGTTCCTGTGAATACATCTGTGGGAAGAAAAAAATGGAGATCAATATCATTATCAAAAATATGGTCAGGGGCTGACTGGGCAAACTCATTTATAGATTCTGGTTGAAGCTAAAGAAAATTAAAATATCTTCATGAGAACCAAAATATCCACCTGACAATGTTAGAACATATTTAATATATTGAACACTAATGTGGGATTGTGGAATGGTATAAAGTATATGTTAGCATCAAAAGACATTAAAACGTGAGAAAAGAGCAGCGGATGTTAGAAGAGACTCTGAAACTTGTTCTTGATCATAATCATAATTAAAACTTGTTAGTAAAATATATTGACAGGAAATTTCCAAAAACTCAAATTGGATTCAAAAGGGACATAGCATGAGGGACAGCATTGCTCATATGAGGTGGAATTCAGCTGAAATCACAGAATAACAGAAATATATTTACTTGTGTTTCCCTGAGTATGCAAGAGCATCCACTTGTATGGATTATAACAAATTATGCAGAGAAAGAGATTCCAGAACACATTATTGTGCTGATGCCAAAGCTTCGCATACACCAGGGGGCAGAACAGAGCTTACTGTCAGGAAAGTTGTAGGTAAGGCTGTAAAATTTCACTGTTCTTATTAAATCCATGTGATGACCCAATAGTTCAAGATGCTAGAATACAAGAAAAGCAATGCAGCATCAGGATTGGAGCAAGGCTCATCAACAGTCTGTGATATTCAAATGGCATGAGAATGCTTGCTGAAATCTAGGAGGACTGCAGCATTTGCTGATGAAGATCAAACAGTACAGCCTTCAGTTTCGATTGCAACTTAATGGAATGAACCCACAATTTCTCACAATTGAACAATGGCAAATGTAAAATTATTATACATGTGAAGAATTTCATTATATTGGCTCCATAGTCAGCACTCGAGAAAGCAGTTGTTAAGAAATTAAATGACATTTTGCTCTGGAAAAGCCTTTTGTACAAAAACTTTTTGGAGAACGAAAGAGCAAGGATACCCTTGTGATGACTAATACACACCTGACTCAAGCGGGTGCATTTTCAATGGCCTTATTTTAAGGTGAAAGTGAGACAATAAACTAAGGAAATGGAAGGACAATTTATATTTAAATCATCTTATTAAGAGTCAAGCAAACAACCAAACAACCAACAAACAAAATTACTGCCATCAAGTTTATGCCAGGTCAGAGCAGCCACCTGTTCTTTGTTGAGACTCTAACTGTTGACCAGAGCCCCACCTTTCTTCCTCAGAGTCGCCGGTGGGTTTGAACAGCTGCCCATGCAGACCACAGCACCACTAAGACTACTGACAGGGTTCCTTCAGCCAACCCAGACCTCTGCACCACCATTCTGTGCCTAGACTCACGAACTTCCATGAGCCAGGAGCGGGATGGCTTCAACTGGACTTGAATGTATTTCCATCTCTGTAGGATTTTTCTTGATCATTGCTTTTGCTTCTCTAAAGAACACAATCAGGTTCATGGAAGTATAGATGGTGGATCATAGGTAAATAAATAAGAGACCAACTGCCATTGAGTTGATTATGAATTATAGTGATCCTATACAGGGCTTCTGCAACTGGGAATACAGGAGGAGGGTGTAAATCTGCACAGGAGCAACGACATCATATTTTTCTCACAGAGCAGCTGGTGAATTTGAACTGCTGGCCTTGCAGTGAGCTAGCCAATGCAAAACCAACAGGGACAGAAATATTTCTATATACTTTTCTCTTAAAGTGATTTTTATCTTTGGATCTAGCTTGCAATATTTTTATCATAAAGATATCTCTCAACATCATCTAAAAATGGAGACAAATACTTTAAATATCCTCTATGATTTTATTTGTGGCACTTAGACTGTTGGCATGATAGTCAAATTACATGAAGTGCTTGAATTCACAACATATTCTGATAGAACAATGTTGTCAACAAGTTAAATCAATATGGTCAGAGTGTTTTAAATTATTAAGGACTTTATGCTCTTCTGAAAAGGCAATCTTTAAAGAAGTTCCTTTAAGAGTCAGAATATAAATGTGTAATGGAGTCTGTGCACAGTAAAATCAATAAGGCACTCTGTCTTAAACAAATAAGTGGGAGGTTTCCTGAACTAGATGAAAATTGTGTTCATAGTTGTTTTGTTTTTAACCAGAAAATTATGACCAAATACAGGCAATGAAAACCTCTAGGAATTGTGTCCTATTGAAGTATAGAGCGCTGTATTTGATGACTGGCACTACAAGAAGAAAATGGACTTAAAATCCTCAGATACCAGCATAAACACCTGATGGCCGTCCAGTGTATTCCAACTCATCGTGGCTCTCTGGAAGCTTTCTGAAGCTTGATCTCTTTACACATGCAGGAAGCCTAATCTTTTCCCCCTCAGTGTTATTCTCAGTCCCCTGCTTTGTCTGACATTGCCACCAGGCACGACAACAAAGTGGGGTATATCTGAGGTGCTAATCAGGGTTGACTAGAAAAATAAATCCAGCGACACTCATATATGTGCAAATAACAGCTTTATATCATGAAGTAATTATATATTGTAAATGTGCCAGTCCAGCCCAACTCAAGTCAAGTACTGTACAATACTCATCCATAAGTCCCCCTTCAGCCTCATACGTCACAAGCAATGATCCCCAGCACAGAAATGTCCCTGGCTGTTGGATGCAAAGTCTTGGAAATCCAATGGCAGTTGATGCATCTCCAGGTCTCTGGCAAGTTTCAGAGTGGCTATTTGGCAGGAAGGTGAAGGCGGAGAGAGAGGAGGCAGTTCCCAAGGCTCTCCTTATGAGAAGATCATGCACACAAGGAGGCACCATCAGGCTGGGACCTGATTGACAGGTTGCATACCACGCCTCCATATGATCTATCTTCAAATTGACATGAAATTATGTAATAACCACATCGGATGACTCGTACCTATTGGGTTTGGGTACTGTTGAACTTCTCTAACTAAGGATCCTCAAATGCAGTGTCTTAAATAGTCCACAACTATACAGGTCTCTTATCTAACAGACTGGAGGAAAGAATCTTCGGCTGATAGGATGCTTGATCATTACTAGGCTAGTCAGAGGCCTTATCTCCTTTCATCATGTTGCTCTGCCATGTGCTGGATGACAGCCCTTATTGAAGAGTTTGATGTGTTCTAACCCATATGCAAAAACACTTGAAGTGAATAGGAAACCAATTAGCCTTTATATATACCATATATATGTTGTCCACATCTCCCACATTCACAGGGTTGGGCCAAGCATTTTGTTTATGGGCATAGCTATCTTCAAGGGGGAAAAAAGCTTGCAGGGATTTTCATACTCATAGTAGAATATCAGACTGATAATGGTAAGCAATCTGCACTGATCACATAAAGTTGAAGACTATCAGAAGGACTAACAACAAGTTATAGAACTTGCATGACCTGCTATTTAAGAAAATAATGAAAATAAGGATAGCAATTTATTAACCAAAATGTTGATTTATTGCACATAAAACAATGTAGACCTTCAAAAATAGTAATCATAGAGAATTCAAAACAATTGGTAGCTTTAATTTTGATAAACTATTTTGCTGTTTTGGCTTAAGACTTTCCTAGAAATTCCAAACCAGTAATAAGTAATAACTGGTTCACATATGCATGAGTTTCACCAACTATCCCTTACCAAATAACTCAGCAAGCATAAGTATCTGTACACATCTAGCTACATAATAAAATAAAATATATTGTTCAAGAACAACAAAATGTTTATTAGATTCCTCAGGACATTATATAGCTCTTGAAGATAACATTCAGTGGCAAAAATGGGATGATAAAAGCATTTGATTAGATTACAAAACAATTTCAAACATAGGTGTTTGGACAATTGGTGTGAAGGAGAACTCTTTGAGTTGTTGAGTGCTGAGTGTCCAAACAGAGCAAATGGACTGGCTGCGCACAGCAGTAGGCTCTTCTTACAGATGTCTGTCTTCTGAACAATTTGGCAATTGTGTTAGTCCGGGTAGACTAGAGGAACAAATTCATAGACACGCCTATGGATATAAGCATATGGTTTATATACATCTAAGAGGAATAGGACATTAAGAAAACATTCCACCACCACCACCTCCCCCCAAAAAAGAAAGGATCCCAATCCAGTCCAGTTCAAAGTCATAAGTCCGATATTAGCCCATATGCCGCATACCAATCTATAACATCTCCTTCTTACTCAAAAAGTCACTGCTTAGTGGGTGCAGAATCCTGGCACTGGCAGGGTCTCCCCATGGCTCCTCACTTCCAGGACTCAGAGTCCATCAATGGCATCCAGTGGTGGTAGAAGCAACTTGGCGCTGGCAAGGGTCTCCACGTGGCTTCTCCAGCTTCAGAGGTCTGGCTCCATCAGGGTAAGGCCATGTGACTTCTCCTCCGGCTCTTCCTGCTCCTCAGATACTGCCGTCTTGTCTTGTCCATAGTTCGTCATCTCTGAGACTCACTCCCAACAACTGGGAAGATAGTTTCTCATCTCCATGAGGGAAATATCGCGAGATTTCCCACAAGTCTAAGGAGAAAACCATGCCCACACGGAGGCCTCATTGGCTACTCAATGGCTATCTCCAGTTTAACAGGCTAGATTCTACCCCTACATCTCAATCATAAAATTAACATAAGCACATGACCGCCACAGCAATATAGAAGCCCGGGAGAAATTAAATCACCAGAGAGTAGAAAAGCTTATCTCAATGTGAGCAATAGTTAGTCCTCAGACATTTTAGGTCAGCAAATGGTCAGAAATAATAATAAATCTCTGATAAAAATATCCAGGAGCGATAACTCATGATAAAAATTTGTGATGGTAAAATTGGAGTATATCAACATGAAATTGATCATTTCACTTATTTATTTATGCTTCCATTATTATTTTGATGTTGGAAAGCTAGTACTTGGATATCTCTTTAACACTGTAGAAAAATCAATTGAGTAATACAGCCATTATTTTAATTTTTTTCTTGTTTTAATATTAACACCTTGCTGATGATATATTTTTTGCTCTAATTTCAATTTTGTTAATAATAACTGATTGAAAAACACAAGATTTAAAAAAAATTTAATAAAAGGAAGGGTGTCTCAACTAGGAACATTATATAGTGGATTTTACTGCAAAGAATCAGATGTGTAATTGTGTAATCATTTAGTTATTAATTGTGTCTTTTAAGTTGAAGATAGAAAAAAACATTGACGATAGCTTTGCTGTTAGCAGATTGTGTTGTAACATAATGAATTATTTTTCTAAGCCCACAAATTGTCTTGGAACCCACAAAGAGAATCAGGGTACAAATAGAGTTTTTTTTTTTTTTCAAATTTCTGCATTTTTTTAAAACAAAGAAAATGAGGCAGTTATTCACTAACTGCTTGTCTCTACTCTGGCTTTTCTTAGGGTGATCTGTAGCTATGTTACAACTCAGTGATATCTTTAAGAAGTAACAGCACACAGACCTTTTTGCCTGGGTACCCATCCTTCTGAGGTGGATATTTATTGCATCTTCTTGCCATGCTGGGGAGCAGGGCAACGGCTCAGAGCTAATGACTCTTTTTAGCAAAACGAATCTTCTGAAGGTTTAAAAGCTCAGAAAAAGAAAACAAACAGAAAAAATACAAGAAACCGCATCCCCCAATAACCATATATAAGAGCAAGGCAAAAAGTACTGCTACCATAGTTTCTGTTAATCTACAAATAGCTACGTGAAGATGGGGACATGCTTTTGCACTGGGTTCCTTTTTGAGCTGCTTACTGCAAGGTGAGCAGTTCAACATCACCCAGCACCTTGCAAGAGAGGGTTGAAGCTTTCTATTCCAATAATGAGTTACAGTCTTGAAAATCTACCTGGGCAGTTTGACTTTGTCACTGTGAGTTAGAAACAACTCAACAGCTTATTTAAGCATGTGTCTTTAATTAGTGGATGGCTACAGAGAAGTTCTCTCAGGAATACACTTGTCTTACTCTTGCTAGTTTGTATTAAAACAAAGTAAGTCCACTGGGTAGCTCCCACGACCACCAGAGGGCAGTGATGCTAAAAAAAACCAAAAACCTAAGTCCAGTGAAAATAGTGGATTTCAACAGTAAGTGCTCGGCCAGTAAAATTTAACAGAGAAGTCAGCTTAGAAAGTTATTGTGACTGTCAATTTGGAGATTAATGTGATCACTAAGTCTGTGTGTCAACCTGGCTGGACCATAATTCTCAATTTGGGGGTAATTAAAACATAGTCATCACACATGATGAGACTGATAAATTTCTACGGCAGGATATAATTCCAATGTATGTGAACACTTCTGCTACACTTGCTTGGTTTTTGTCTGGCTGAGGATCCTACATCTAGCTCAGTATGAATTCTGCAGTTCTTTGTATTTGAGCCATATCTTGTCAAACCAAGAGCCATCAGCAGCCTGCCACCATGCATGTGTGCTGACCTACAATCCCACATTCCTTTGCCTCTGCAGCCATGAACCTCCTGTGGGGTTTGCTAGTCGTAGGTTCTTCTACCCCATGCTTCTAGGAGGCTGGAGATGCCTCAGCCGCATTTTGCATCTATAGGATAAGATGGATAATCGTGATAGATTCCTCTTTCTTCTAAGGACACACAGAAATTGCTAGGACTTATTGCAAAGGAATTTCACAAAAACGAAACTGCATTGATAAAAAGTTCATAAAACTTATGGAGAGGAAATTTAGGTTACTTCCAACTCCTTGCAATTGTGAACTGTGCTGTGATGAACATTAGAGCACAGATGTCTGGTCGTGGATTGTTTTCTTGCCTCTTCTGGGTATATACCTAATAGGGGGATTGCTGGGTCATGTGGTAGCTCAATTTCCATCTATTTTAGATATTGCCAAATAGATTTCCATAGTGGATATACATATGTATCAGTTCAACAGCAGTGGACGAGAAATCCTATCTCCCCACAGCCCCTCCAACACGTGTTACTTTCTGATTTTCTGGATTGGGCTATCTTTGAAGGTGTTAGGTGGAATCTCACAGTTGTTTTAATTTGCATTTCTCTTATGGATAATGATCAGAAACGTTTTCTGATATGTTTATTGGCCATTTTGATTTCTGCCCCTGTGGAATTTCTTTGTACACCTTCTTAGTAGGCGGCTAGTTTTTTTTCTTATTGTAAGTTTATTGTAGGATTACAAAGTATTTTAGACTTTAGTAATGAGACCTTTGCTTGATTTGTCATTGCTAAAAATATTATGGACTTTCATGACTTTCGGTGAATTATTTCAATGTACACAAGTGATTTATCTTCAATATATCGTACTTGTCAATTTGTTACACCTCTGTATTTGTAGCCTTCCCTATTTCTGATAGGCTATGATTCCCTGTGCCAAGATTCTCAGATTTTCCCCAGTTCCATCATTAATGGCACTAATAGTTTGGGGTTTTACCTCATAGTCTGTGGGTTACCTTGATTTTATTCCTGTGCATGGAGTGAGGTAAGGGTCTTGCTTCATTTTTCTACAGGTAGATATCCATTTTCTCCAGTACCACTCATTGAAGAGGACATACACCTCCCATTTGATATTTAACTAGTGAACTAAAAATCAATGAAAAGAAAGCCTTAGGATGCCTAGTGGGGCTTAATCAAGGGTAATGTGGCAGTGAGGAATTACTAAACCCGAGTGAAGGCTGACCATGATGGTGGGTCAAGAGAAAAGTACAAGGAAGTGAGGGAAGCAACCAAGAGGCAAAGGATATTTATAGAGGCCTAAATACAGACATGTACATATGTAAATATATATATATTTATATATAAATAAACACATGCAATTGCATATATATAAACACAAGAAGGGGAATAGAACTATGTACCTATATCTTTATGTTAAGAGTTAACATTGCAGATGGGCATTGGGTCTCAACTCAAGTACTCCCTTAACACAAGAACACTTTGTTCTAACAATCTGGCATTCTGTAATGCTGACATAATGACTGAAGATAAATGGGTGCATAAGCAAATGAGGTGAAGAAAACTGATGGTGCCTGGTACCAAAAAATATAGCATCTGGGGTCTTAAAGATTTGAAGATTAACAAGGGGCCATCTAACTGAGAAGAAATAAAGCCTTTATGGAAGAAGCACACCAACCCATATGATCATGAGGCTACAATGGGATCAGGTTTCAGACATCTAAGACCCAGAACTAAACCATACTCATGGTGAATGGGGGTTGGGGATCATGGAATGGAGATCCAATGCCCATCTGTAGACAATTGAACATCCCCACACAGAGGGGTCACAGGCAAGAGATGAGCCAATGAGGATGCAGTATAGTCCCAATGAAACATATAGCTTTCCTCTAGTTCTTTGGTGCTCCCTTCACCCCACTATCATGGCCTCATTTCTACTTTACAAATCGGATTAGACCAGAGCATGCACACTGCTACAGACAAGAACCCGCCACACAGGGAATCCAGAATAGATAAACCCCTCAAGACCAACAAGGAGAGTAGAGATGCCAGGAGGATTAGGGAAGGGTGGGTGGAGAAAGGAGGAATCAATCATAAGGGTCAAAGCAGAACCTCCTCTCAGGGGGACAGATAACAGAAAAGTAGGTGAGGGTGACAGAGAACAATGTAAGATAAAGAAAAACAATCTATAATTTATCAAGGGTTTATGAGGAGGGAGGGGGAAGAAATGAGGAGCAAATATCAGGAACTCAAGTGGGAAGAGAACACTTTGAAAATGATGACAGCTTATGTGCAAATGTGCTTGACACATTGGAGGCATGCATGGATTGTGATAAGACATGTAAGAAATCCCCAATAAAGGTATTTAAAAAGAGTTATGAAGAGGATTTGTCCCCCATCACAATTAACCTGCTCAGTCACCTGGGGTAGCCAGGGACTTCCTACAAGAATATCTTTGGGAAACCTTATGCCATCTATCCTACAGTCCTATACTTGAGATTGCAGGTTTTTTTATTTCATTTATTGAAAAATTTTTGAGTTCCTCCAATTCCAGAGGCCCTATATGCCCATTTATCCATGAGGGCAAAAAAATACTAGATGGGTTTCCATTTCTAGTTTTCTTTAGTGAGATTGATAGAACTGGAAAACAAATTTTAACAAAAAAAAATAAGTTTAAAACGTTTGGCACTATCAGTATTACTTTTATTTCAGAGGTTTAATTTATTTAACTAAATACTGAGGCAGTATCAACTATTTAAATTCACAAAGCTATTGTTAATGTACAATGAGGCAATACAGGTGAAAGTGCTTTAAAATTTAAATGTGCTATTCAAATGTTAACTATTTTTATAAGTTCATTTTTTAGTTTAAGGGAACAGGGAAAATAGAAGAGATATAAAGTGGGAGTAATGTAAAAAAGGCAATGGGTAGGAAATAATTATCATGATCCAAATTGTAATAGTGTGGCTGGTTCTGCTACTTTCCATGAATGGTCTCTTGCTAAGAAATCTTATGACATTGAAAATTATTTTATAAAATAATTTTTTCAATGCAGGGAAAAGATTGGGAACTGAGTTTCATCCTCAAAATAATGTAGTTATTTCCCTACAGGAATTTTAATATTGGATATTACTTTTATTAGTACAATTGAATAGCTTTAACTTCTACATATCAGTGAATAAATGCAGCATTGGTAAAACATATCCGCCTCTTCTGAGGATAATGGCTTTCCTTTGCTAAAGCTATTGAAACAAAGATATTATTATGGTGCTTTTTTATAATTATCATTTATATCACATATTTTATGATAAATAAAACACCAGGCACTGAAACTTCATTACTACTCTGAGGTGCTAGCTTTCCTTTTTGTTCACATTGTAAATAGTAACTATGAGATTAGTGCAATTCATATTCCTTTATTGATTGATCATGTTACATTCATACCCAGATATAAAATTTTGAGCAGCAGGAAAATTTTCCATATTATAAAATCATCATGATCACTTTTGTAATGTACTCTGAGGTCACTTTTGGATAAATGGGAAATTTGGGATGGCTTGAAAGTTGTGTATGGATACACAGGGCGGATGTGCAATACAATGCAGAAAAGGCAGATATGAAGAGAAAATTAACTTGCTTTAAACAAATTGTCAGGGAGCTTGAAAGTGATTTTGGAGAACATAATACTAAGTGGAAATAGCTTAGTGGAAAAGTGTGTTAGTCCGGGTAGACTAGAGGAACAAATTTATAGACATGCATATGAATATAATGGAATCGTTTTTATACAAAAGGAATGGAACACTGAGAAAGCATCCCAACTCAGTGCAGTTCAAAGTCATAAGTCTGATATTAGTCCATATGCCCGATACCGGTCTATAATGTCTCTTTGCGACTCATGAAGTCACAGGTCAGTTCGTGCAGAAGTCCAGTGCTGGCAGGAGTCTCCCCATGGCTCCTCGCTTCCAGGGCTCAGGGTCCATCAATAGCATCCAGTGGTGGCAATAGCAACTCATCGCTGGCAGGGGTCCCCATGTGGCCTCTCCCGTTTCAGAGGTCTGGCTCCATCAAGACAAAGCTGTGTGGCTTCTCCTCCAGTTCCTCAGACACTGCCTTCTTGTCTTGTCCATGATTTGTCGTCTCTGAGACTAACTCCCCACAACTGGGGAGATAGCTTCTCATCTCCATGAGGGAAATATCTCGAGATTTCCCAGATGTCTCAGGAGAAAGTCATGCCCACACAGAGGCCTCATTGGCTACTCAATGACTATCTCCAGATTAACAGGCTAGACTCCACCCCTACATCTCAATCATGAAATTAACATAACCACATGACTGCCACAAAAGGTAAAATAGTTTCTAAATGTGTGCAGCAAGTATTTATTGAGCATCTTCAAAATGCCAGGTCATATCACATAATGTCATACAGCCTTTCCCTTTAACTTATATTGTGGTGGAGGACAACAGAGCATTATAAAGAAAACCTGTTATTGCGTTATGTTTTATGCCAACTTGGGTAGGCCATGATAAAGCATAGTATAGACAACTCCATGACGGGATCTTTGCAAAGCAATCAAGCAGCTGTGAGGAGAATGGAGTTCACTGTCATTGAGTGGATTTGGATACAGGGTGCCCTATAATAAACAGAGGGAAACTGTTCCCATGGGTTTTCAAGTCTAATTCTTCATGGAAGCAAAAGCCTTCTCTTTCTCCCATAGAGATGCTGGAGTATGCTTACTCCACTGTGCCACAGGTATGATCATAGACCTAAAGTAATTGAAGGAAGTTTCATTCAGTCAGTATAACGTGAGAAGGTGTCGAAGCTAGCTCACTCCTGCTGCATTTGAACCCTGCATCTGGTTTGTCGTACTACTATTCCATCTGCTGTTGATCCCAGGGGCATCAGTGGACTGAAAAAGTAGGATTCATGAGGCTGATCTCAGCTTCCTTCAGCGCATCATCCACCAGCCCGTAGCCTTCCTGTTTGATCATCCTGCTTACCGTTTGCCAGTCCCTGAAGGGACAGGAATCAGGAGAGGTCTTCAGTTTACATCTGACTCATGGACTTCAGGTGGAATGTACTCGGCAACATCTACGACTGTGCGAGACTTGTCTTGTTATGACTTTCATTCTCTACACCAGCAGCTTTGCTTTTCTAGAGAGCCATCATGAAGTATTTAAATTAGAAGATGATCAGTTATGGAAATAAACAAGGGAGTTAACAATCTTGCTTGGGATGACTGCTTTCACTGAGTTTACTTTTAATTCCTGGTTACTTTATGCACAACGCTGGTATCTCAAACACAGCCTGTTTGAGAATGTTATGTAGCTAAAGTAACTTACTGAAGGTACAGAGAAAGGAGTAAGAAGTGAAAACCTAAGTGTCAGAATCATTTGTACAGAAATAGAAGTCAAGGCATATGTGAGATGGTTCAAGAAATGCATAAAAATGCAAAACATATGAGTTACTGTATACTTAGAAAAAAGGGTGGATAAGTTAACTGTATTTTGAAAGTGAATCATTTGTCTTCAGAAAAAATGAACTCATGGTACAGATCCATTTTACTTGTATTTTCAAATACCTACCTTACATTTTGATCATCAATTTATTTCCATTCGGTTATGACTTTATAGCAGTTTGAAAATATTTCCCCAAAACCATATCTAATAGCTTATTTCAGTCTGGATTGTCTTTTATAATAATGACTTCTTTTTTATTCCATGCATACTCTAGTTTCCATTCTAGGCAGAAACAATGTATTCAGTATTTCATGATGATGTTTCATATTTATTTATACAATGACTAAGGTAAACATTCATAAATGTCATAAACTATTTCTAGAAGCTTGACATGAGCTTTCAGTTAGCACGTATTTTATTATATATTGAAGAAAAACTTTAATTTAAGATAAAAGGTATAATTCAGGCATAGCTGTCACACTAGAAAGAAGCTCCGGTAGCACTTAGATCTTAATATTTATTGAGCAAGGAAACTCACTCATCAACCCTCTTAGACAAATAGCTTGGGAAAGAAGGGGAATGGGAAAGGGATGTGCATTTCTTAGGCTGCCTGTGTTTGCTTTGTGTCCATGAATGTAAGGGATGCAATTTAGCTGTACAGAGACTTTCAGTTTACACTAGCATTTGCAACTTCATTTTTATTTCCTTACATTTTTCCATGGGCAGATTTGGAGGCTCTTATGAGTTCTACAAAGCAGACTGGTCACTTCCTCTTCTATCGCTGCTTTTTCTGAGACTACTTTGAACTAGATTTTTTTCACTCAGATTTTTATCTGTCTGTAATCTTCCATCCACCCTATTCCTTGGGGACAGTGATGTACTCTGATCTCTTGATAGGAACCTCCCTTTTCTTCTTGAATTTTATTGTTTGATGGAGGGAAATCCAAGCAGCCAAATCTGAATTTCATACCATCATAACAATTTCTTAATTAAAAATAAGTTTTATGAGTTTTAATTGATATACAATAAATTTCACATATGTACACAATTTGATAGAATTTGACATTTGTGCACATCATTACAGTTAAAATAACAAGCTAGATAACTCCTTGTTTGTCTTTAATACTTTAAGATCCCTGACACTGTATCTTTTGATAGGCAGGCACAATCAGTTTTCTTCATGACATTTTCTATTCACCCTTTTTGTCTTTAGTGATTGTGTTGGGAAGGTTAGCATCATAGAATGCCAGGTTATTATAACAAAGTGTTGATGCATTCAGGGAGTACATGAGCAGAGACCCACTGTTCATTTGCTACCTTGATACTTAGCATATAAATATATGCCCATAAATCTCTTTACTTATCATTATATAAATACATTTCCATATGTACTTGCCAGTATTTAGACCTCTACAAATACCTTTTGCGTCCTGGTTGTTTCCACTTACTTTTGTCTTGTCTTGCTATCATGTTCAGACTTTATTTGGGTTTCAGGAATTCCTCTCAGTTATAGATTACATTGCTCTTGATCAAGCCCTACCAGGTCTCCTACATCCCACTTGCCATTGATATAAGATCCCTTGTGTCTCCCTTGTTCCTGGGTTTGTAAACACCCACTTCCTTCGCCCCACCTCCCCTTCTCATGTATCCCCCTGGCACTGTCAGTGCCTTGGTTTTCTCTTCTGGGTGGTTTAGCCCACTTATCTTATCTAGAGAGACATGCAGAGACAAGAATCAGCACAAAAACAAGGCCGAGCAAATAAAACAACAAAAGAAAACCAGACAGCAATAAAAAAAAAATGACAACAAAAAAGAAAAGCCAGCAACTCATTCCTGGTCTTTTTGTTGACCCTTAGGTGTGTTTTCTGCTTCAATCTGATTGGGTCCCATGCTCTAGGCCCAAAGTCTATTTTTGGTGTTCTCTGGGGACTTCATTGCTTTGCTCCTCTTGCTGCTCTGTTGTATACCCTTAGTGTTTTGCTCAAGTGTGGTGGGGTCAGATTCAATTCCCGCCCTGTGCCTCCAGTGTTGTCCCCTCGTAGTACTAGGGTCAGTGCGGGATGTATTGTCTCTTGGTGGGGTCAAACCTACGATTCTCTGCAGGGATAGCATCCTCAACACTGGGTGGGCCAGGATGTGCTTTACTCTCTTTTCCTCCCCCTTCATTTGATCCTGTGTCCTCTGGTCAAACGTGTCCTCTGTCCTCTCTCCCTGAGCTGTAGCTTCAATGCTGTTCTCTGTTGTGCATTTTTCTGGGAAAGGAGTGGTGCCTACGTAGTTGGGAGTAGGACTGGCCACATAGAACTCTCTATTGCAAAAAACTTATTTTTTGATGCACTATTGTCTCTAACAATTTTCTGTTGTCTTTCTTATAATCTCTGATCTTTACTATTTCCATTCTTCTGCTTTTGTCAGAATTAGTTTCTGTTCTTGTTTTGTGTTGTTTAGGTGGAGGCTGAGGTAATTGACTTGAGACTTTTCTGCTTTCTAATATAGACATTACTGGCACATTTCTCTCTCTGTATTATGTTAGCTGCACCAAGTAAATTGCAAAACAGTCTTTTCGTTTCATTTTGTTCATAATATTTACGAATTTTTCTTTTAATTCTTTATTTGATATATGAGTTAAGTAGAAATATACTATTTAGGTTGCAATTATATTTGAGATTTCTCAAAGATCTTTCTATTATTGATTTTTAAAGTTATTCTGTTCTGAGACCATACTTTGTACAATATAAATCTTTTAAAATATGTTGTTATGCTATTTGCCTAGAATATGATCTAATTAAGTAAATGTTCTTTGTGTATTTGAAAGAAATGTGTATTCTGTTTTTGTGGGATAACTTTTTTCTATAAATGCCAATTAAGTCAAGTTGTTCAAGGCTTGTATGACCTGAACAAAATTATGTCTATTTTTTTCTATTGTTGATGAGAGAACATTTAATTCTCTATCACTTTAGATTTACTACCATCCATATTGAGTATAAACTGACCCAAATATCAACAAAATTACCTAATTTTACCACAAAAGCTCCATTAAAAATGTGCTGAAAAAGTTGTCTTATATGAGTATATGCAGTTCTATCAGCAAGAACATCTTTTGATGTGTACTAACTTTTGATAAAGTGCAATTTACAGTAAATTTATCTTATAGAGAATTGAATATTTTTGCATTGTAAATATATTTTCTGAGCTTTTATTCTAGGATTAGTTATGTTTCTGTGTTTTCAAACACCTTGACACTTTCATGTGTCAGGATCATTGTAGAATTTAGTCAATGATCATTATATTTGTTTTTGTTCTTTGTTTTGCTTAAACAGAAGCAAGGTTCTCTCGTGAAATAGTGCTTAGATGTTGGGATGCCAGTTTCAAGGTCTGAGGTTGGAAACTGCCAGCGCTCATAATGGGGCTTTCCACTCTTGCAAAGCTACACTCTTCGACACTCACGAAAGGCAGTATCACCTAATCCTACAGCGTAGTTATGTATCACTGTTGACTCAATGGCAATGAGCTTTTTGGGTTTGTTTTTAATTTTGAAGGGCGTGTTAGTCTTCTATCCATTGACCTGTGTATTGCAAAATCTCTGTCTCTTGGGGCCAGGAATAGTGAGTTCTAAGTTTTAGAGACTTTCTCACTGATCTTTACAGGTAGTTCATGTTTCAGCCGTGGATACTGTCTTCATAGATCAAAAACTCAGTGGTTTTCTTTACAAATCACTCTAACTCTCCTGTTCTGCATTTCTCCCTCTCCAATAATTTTCTCTGTAAGTTTTGTCACCTTTACCTCTCAGCTATGCTTCTTGTATTCCAGGAGCCTATCTAGGTTTCAACTTTCCACGCTGTAGCATGGAAATTTATTTTTCCTCTGTACAATAGGCTGATCATTTATTTCTTGTTTTCATGGATCACTGCCCTTCTTTACCTTTTCAATATATTCAAAGCCATCATTTCATGCTGTTGTATTTTTAAATGATTTAATGTCAGTATGATAAACATGGTTGTTTTAGTTCTTTTTTTTGTCAGTAGATACCCTGGATTATCTTTTCTAATTAAAAGTTTCTCTTGTTTTGCTTTTACCTTTTTCCCCCCTCTGCAGTCTTTTAGACTTAGCAGCAATGACTGGAAGTACTTACTTGGTACTTCTCATGCATCACATCCCAGCTGAAACCCTGGCTTTGTCCTGATTTTTTTACTCCTCCAGCTTTTCTTATATCAGTGAATCTCACCACCAACTCCACAATTACATAAAGCTGAGCCATGAGCTTCCTTCAACTAGTGATTGTCTCTTGAGTCATCCAATCTAGCTTAAGAAAAGCAGAAATACATAAAGTCCATCCACTAAATCTACAGCATCTTTCTAAGTCCATTATTCTCTCTTTGCTTCTACACAAGCTTATCCAGAGTTGAAGATTCAAAAAGGAAGGATTCTTCTAAACCAGAAATGGGGAACACCCAGCCTACTGGCCCTATAAAGCCCAAGAAAACATTGGTACAAGCTAACATCACATAGCTCACTACTTCACCAAAAGGAAGTAGTTCCAGGCATCACACTGGGGGTGAGTGAATTAAACGTCTGACCAATATGGCCCTTGAGTGATGTTATAAATAGACTAGTGGACCGTGGCATTAAAAAAAGTTCCCAGCTGATATTCCATACAATTTCTCAAATTGCTGGAAAACTAAAATAAAAACAGCTCTATGTTTTTAATTTTAGTTGATGGATCAGGTTAAGAGATTTGGAGGAAATTATTAAATAAACTCCTGATTTTATTGCTGAACTATGTACTCTAAGTTGTACTTTTCTGAATATGTTTTGAGTGAAGTCCACAAAAGGCAAGGTTTTCAAAGTGGAAATGAATAAGCAAAGTTTATACAGAAAGTAGGTGAGGTATTTTAACTACCTTAGCTAACCAGATTAATATATGTGAGCATTATATTTAGCTCAAAATATTTCTAGCATCCCAGAGAAATGCATTAATTATCACCTGATGAAAACATTTACTGAAGCATATTTCCTGATAAGTAGGCCATGAAATACATAATTGACAATAAATCTCAGGCAACATTTTAGTTTTGGTCTTTTACTTAACAGTATTTTAGTTTATATCTTTTATTTAACACCTGGAAGATTATCTCTGTATGGCCATTTTTATTGTCATTCTTTAAAAAGTCAGTATTTTATATTGGAAATTTCTTGAAATATGTTTTTAACTATGTAACTCTATGTTGTAGACCCCAACATCTATTCTTATGGTTATAATCTCAGTTGGGAATGAGTTGTCTTTGTTGTGTTAATTACTAGCATAGATTGTGTTTTGAGTAAATCTCTTTTAAAATATAAGAGATTAAACAAGCAATAAGCTGAGATGAGGGAAGAAGGAGAACTGAAAATTATAACATTGTAAATAAGGGGGGGGTACAGTTTGGGCACTCAAAACTTATCTGTAGGTAGTGGAACAGCCCATTACAGAAGGGTCTCAGCAAGGAGATGATTCAGTCAGGGTTCAGTGCAGCAATGGTGGAACATATAACTGTTCTCTAGTCTTCAATGCCTTCTCCCTCCCACTATCATGATCCCAATTCTATCTTACAAATACAGCTAGAACAGAGGATGTACACTGGTACAGATAGGAACCAGAACCATGGGGAATCGAGGACAGGTGATCCCTTCAGGACCAGTGAGAGTGGCGATACCTGGAGGATGGAGGGAAGGTGGGGTAGAAAGGTGGGGCCGATGATAAGAATCTACATATAACCTCCTTTCTGGGGTATGGACAACAGGGAAGTGGGTGAAGGGAGACGTCTGGCAATGTAAGCTATGACAAAATAATAAGCCTTTATAAATTATCCAGAGTTCATTATGGAGGGTGGAGCAGGGAGAGAGGGGAAAAACAAAACGACAAGCTGACACCAAGGGCTTAAGTAGAGAGCAAATGTTTTGAGAACGATCAGGGAAATAAATGTACAAATGTGCTTTACATACAATGGATGTATGGATGGGTTGTAACTAGAGTTGTATGACCCCCCAATAAAATGACTTGGT
Source organism: Nesogale talazaci (assembly GCA_004026705.1). Lineage (NCBI taxonomy): Eukaryota > Metazoa > Chordata > Mammalia > Afrosoricida > Tenrecidae > Nesogale > Nesogale talazaci. Next base: position 97,998 of record PVJH01004005.1, read on the forward strand.
AAAAAAGGAAAAAGGACAATTCACATGGAATTCTCCAAGAAACCAGGAAACCAAAGTAGAAAAGACATGGACTTTCCCTCAAAGCAGACAGAAGCAAAGCTTTCCCAAGAGAGCTTGCTCATGAATTTGGACTTGTAACATCCTACACTACAAGGAGATAAATTTCTGTTTGTTAAAGATTTTCAATGGAATTATTTTAGTTATTACCAATACTAGTAAACTAAGAGAGCTATATATCAATATCTATGTATATATCTGATACATGTGACAGTTTATGACTTTGTTACATAATACATACATTTCCCCATAAACAATGGTATTGTTAGAGCTAATAGTAAAATATAAGAATATAGTCTTTTATATCTCTAATATTATAAGAGAATATAACATTCTCAATTAAGAGTATCAGTCTTGTAGCACAATGGTTAAGCATTTGTCTGCCTACCGAGTAGTAAACGCTTAGGACACATCAATCCTCTTTGAGATAAAAGGCATTAAAATCTATGCCTGTAAAGCTCAAAAACTTTACAGTGAATCCTCTGTTCTATAGAATCTCTATGAACAAGAATCAACTTTATGACACAAACAACAAAGACTATATTAATATGTATTTTGTCTGTGTTAGTCCAGGCAGATTAGAGAAACAAATTCATAAACATACATATGGATATAAGGAAAAGGTTTCTATACAAGAGGAATGGAACATTGAGAAAGCATCCCAACCCAGTCCAGTCTAAGATCATTAAAAGTCTGATATTAGCCCATATGTCTGAGACCAGTCTATAAACTATTCTTCCAACTCATGAAGCACGTGCAATGACACTAGGACAATTGCAGGCTAGTGGATGCAGAGTCTTGTGTATCCAGCGGCAGTAAAAGCATCCTGGTGCTGACAAGGGGTCTCCCCATGGCTCCTTGTTTCCAGGGCTCAGGGTCCATCAGCAGTATCCATTGACAGTAGAAGCATCTCAGCACTGGCAGGGGTCTCGCTGTAGATTTTCTGGCTTTAGAGGTCTGGTTCCCTCAGGGAAAGCCCATGTGGCTTCTCCTCCTGCTCCTCCAGTTCCTAGGACTCAGGGTCATATCATCATGCTGCCATAATGTCTTGTCAGTAGAGTGTCTCCGAGGGACTGAGACTTCAATTGGGAAATACTGAGAGACTTCCCAGAATTTTCAAGAGAAAGCCATGCCCACACAGAGACCTCATTGGATATCTTCAGATTGACAGGGTAGACTCTACCTATACACTCCCAGTGCTGAAATTGACACAGATCAGTGACTGCCACACTTGTCATCAGTAAAAATTACCATGTCAGATGTATTTTGTCATAAAAAATTGGGGGTATATGAAACCCAGGATTGGTGAACCTATGGAGACAGCAACTAGAGTCAGTATGCCTCAAGAGTTCAAGATGGAAAATAAATGTTTGGAAACGCATGTGGTAGCAATTGTATGATACTGCATGATAAGATTGAACTGTTGGATTAAATGATATCCGAATTAGCTCCCAATAAAATGGTTTTGAAGGGAAAAAAGTTTTTTTTTAAAAGTGTTTTTCACTTTAACTTTTCTAGCTAGCATTTTGACAGTAATGCAGTCTCCACTGATAACAATCATCCCAGCTTTCTTCTATGGAGTGGAGAGTCTTTCGGTGGTTCTCACTGTTGTTAGGTTCCAATGAGTTCATTCTAACCTCATGTTCCACAGACAGAAATGTTGAGCTGGCCTGCACCATTCTCAGCATTATGCGTATACGTGCAGTCACCGTGTCAATGCCCCTTGCTGTGGATCTTCCTTTTGTTCATGGTCCCCTCTGCTTTCCCTAGCAGGATGTCTTTCTCCAGGGACTGGTCTCTCCTGACAACATGTCCTACTTATTCAATCTAGATGCTACTCAAATAATTAGCCACAGAAAAACATGGTATCAGGATTGGAGGAGGGCTTCGTAGGTATGCATAGGTACCTGGAAGACACAGCCTTGTTTCCAGAAAGTGAGGAGAACTTGAAGAACTTGCTGATGAAGATCAAGGATTATAGCCTTCAGTGTGGATTGCTACTCAATGGCAAGAAAACGAAAATTCTCACACCTAAGCTAATAGGGTGTATCATGATAAGCGAAGAAAAGACTGAAGTTGTCAAGGATTTTGTCTTGCTTGAATTCACAGTCAATGCTCCTGGAAGCAGCAGTCACTGAATTACATTGGTTAAGTTCTTTTGGTTAATAATTGAGTACTTTACATGCCAGTAAATAGATTATTTTGGACTAGACAAATGTTCAACCACTTCCTCATCTTGACAAAGTTCTGCTGTTCTCATGTTCCCATTGCAGGTGTAACACCAGTGATGCAAATGGTGCCCTTGTAGAAGGACTAATTGACCCCTGACATTGACTGTAATGCCTTTGGAATGACCCATTAGGTTTGTTAAATGTATTCCAAAAGTCATTTAAAAAATTGCTCTGCTAGATGAAATTGTTCATTACATAATTTTCAGTAATAGCCTCTAATTGATCTCAGTGCATTAGTATTACAATCCTCTAATCCATTCTCCTTTGCTGAGTCAGAGTAATCATTCAAAAATGTAAATCTGCTGAGGTGTTTCTCTGAATAAGGCCTTTAGATTTCACCTTTCCACATGATGCAGTATAAAATCCTTGCCAGAGTTCACCAGGCTATCTAGCATCTGCTAATTTTCTTTCTGTACCCTTTGAAATATGAGCATTTTGCACCAAGTGTTTTTTGCTTGTTCGATTCTGGGTATTTGAGCAAGTAATTGCGTCAGCCTGAAATGCTGATATCCTCTTTTATACCCTCCGCACTACTTTTGATTGTCTATTTTCTTTGATTGTCCACCTCTGGAGAATATTTTTCTACCTTAGAAAACCAACCAGACTGCCAGTGAGTCAATATGGAATCCTAGCAACCCAATGTGAGTTTCTGCGACTTTAATTCTTGATGAGAATAGAAAGCCTAGTATTTCCCCCAGGAAGCAGCTGGTGGGGTCAAAATGATGACCATGTGGATTGCAGCCCAACATGTAACCACTACAGCACCAGGACAGCTAAGACTAGATTGTATACCTCCACTATTTTGCATACACATTATATATGCATTATATCTTGTAAGAAGGCCGCATGAGCAGCCTTTGGAAGCTAACTATTTGGAAGCTAACACCAAACTAGGAAATTGTAAGAATATTCTGAGCATTTGTGGACAAGTTTTACACACTTGTTCTCTAAATCTGCATGATTAACAATTGCAACAACAACAAAATGGGAATAGAAAAAAGTCTCAAAATACTTCAAAATCTCTCTGTAAGGTTTTGAACACTCTCAACAGTAGTAAACAGGATAATCATGGATTACTGAAATACAGTGATGTTTGGAACTAATTTTTATTAAAATTTTCTGCATTGTTTGTGCTTAGACATTTGTAACAGCAGCTTTTCAAAGATGAAAATTTGATGAGATGGATTACAGCTTCCAAATAGTTAATGTCTAACTTCCTTTCTGAATATACTATTGTGTGAGGTAAGGACCCTATCTGTCTTTTTCTTTGGTATATCACAACAGGTATGCTAGTAACTCACCCAAAACAAATGAAAGGAAACCTATTGCCTTTGAATTAGTTCTGACTCATGGTAATTTCAAGTGTTACAGAGTAGACCTTCTTTGTATTTCTTGTTTATAAACATTTCTGGATTGAAATCTTAACAGAAGTATCACCAACCTTTCTTTCATGGTTCTGATTGATAGGTTCAAACCACCAATCTAATATCTGATCTCAAGGTGTTTCTACCACTTAGGCACTTTTTAGAAAAAGAACCTGACAGTTAATGGTAGCATATAAATGTTTTAATTTGTGTGAAATATATTTCTGAGTGACTGATTCAATAGGAAAATATCTTTTGGGGGGGGCCGATCTAGAAAGCTCAAAATGTGGGTAGAAGTTGTTTCTCATCTTGTATTCTTCTGAGCACGAAGTAGGAATAATAAGGTGATTACGTTCAGAAGAATTAAGATTCCCAACCCACTAAAATTACCTGTCAACTCTCACAAAGAAATCCATCTCATCAAATTTTCATCTTTGAAAAGCTGCTATTACAAATGTCTAAGCACAAACAATACAGAAAATTTTAATAAAAATTAGTTCCAAACATCACTGTATTTCAGTAATCCATGATTATCCTGTTTGCTACTGTTGAGAGTGTTCAAAACATTACAGAGAGATTTTGAAGTATTTTGAGACTTTTTTCTATTCCCATTTTGTTGTTGTTGCAATTGTTAATCATGCAGATCTTAGAGAACAAGTATGTGAAACTTGTCCACAAATGCTCAGAATATTCTTATAATTTCCTAGTTTGGTGTTAGCTTCCAAATACATACATACCTTAAGCTATTTGAAACTTGATTTCTGATAAATCTATTCTTATTTTTTTAAACTCCAATGAAGCAGGCTATTTTTTATGTCATTAGCCGCTTATGTAGTAAATGGAAGATGTGACATATTGAAGTACATATTTATAAGAAAAAAAGACCAATCATCCTTCACAAATACAAAGAGAAGGAGGCATATAATCAGAATCATCTATTTTTTAATAAAAATGGACTTTTTTGGTCATTTTTTGTTGCTGTTTAGTTTGGGAAAAAAGAGAAGTTGTATTTCAGTATGGACTATACATAGTAATAGCAAAATCGCCCAATTCATTCTCAGTTTTGGATGTCTGCATTCCATGAATGCCCAAATCCAATTTTTGGAAAACTGATAATAATCATGTTTTGTCACATGAATGTGCATGTGGATGATTAAGTAAAATCAATTGTTATTCTGAGCATTTATCCTCGACTGATTAGACAATACAAATGAGAAGTCAGACAGAAGGTGATGTGCATATTAATGATCAATGATGCAATAAACATGTCAAGAATACAGTAGATCTGAGGAAAATAAACCTATGGCGAGTTGTTGAGCACCTAAAAGAGCACAGAATGAACATATTTAAAAAATAACATCATGTGATAAAAATAACATTTTGAAAACAGGATTAAAAGTTTAACTGTCATAAATGATATATTTTTAAACTATTAGGGGACTCCCAGGTTATGCAAGCATTGTCCTTTAACAGGATTTTTCTATCTCACTGAGCTTGGACTCATAGATATTTATCTGTGCAAGTTTTGAAGATGCTCATGTGTCTCTGAACCTAAGGCTAACAAATTGTAGCAAATTGTTGGGATCCTTGAGGAATTCCTGATGTGTTCAGTTATGCGGGAATTGGGCTTTGCTTGGTGTTTTAGGTTAGCTACATGTGGCAGTCATGTATTTGATGTCAATTTCATGATTGGGATGTAGGGGTGAAGCCTAGCCTCTCAATCTGGAGATAGCCAATGAGTAGCCAGTGATGCTTCTGTGTGGGCAAGGCTTTCTCCTGAGAATTCTGGGAAGCCTCACGGTATTTCCCTTATGGAGATGAGAGACGATTTGCTTAGTTGTTGGGAGGCAATTGGCTGAAAAGACAAGGTGGTAGCGTCCGAGGAACCGGAGGAGCTGGAAGAGAAGTCACACGACCTTACCCTGATGGAACCAGACCTCTGAAGCTGGAGAAGCCATGTGGAGACCTCTGCCAGTGCTGAGTTGCATCTGCCACCACTGGATGCTGTTGATGGACCTTGAGTCCTGGAAGCAAGGAGCCATGGAGAGACCCCTGCCAGCGCCAGGATTCTGCACCCACTAGCCTGGAACTTCATGAATCAGAAGGAGACGTTATAGACTGGTATCTGGCATATGGGCTAATATTGGACTTATGACTTTGAACTGGACTGTGTTGGGATGCTTTCTCAGTGTTCCATTCCTCTTGTATATAATCCTTTCCTTTAGATCCATATGCATGTCTTTGAATTTGTTTCTCTCGTCTACCCAGACTAACACACTACAGTAACACCTGTGAAAGCCAGAATCTTGGTAAGGCAGAAACCTTTCACAGAAGGAAAATTCAAATGCTTGTCACTGTTAGTGAACAATAGGGAAGTTTTTAAAGAGTGCACCAAGTCAGAGGCATACTTTTGTCAGCCCTGGGAAAATGAAGCACTTCTCACAAAATCTAAACAGATTTCATGGAACTCAAGTGTATTAGACTCCCAGATAGTCTGCTCCAAACTGATGATTTACTTTGCATTTTAGTTTTATTTGCATATTGTAACTATGAGCTTTTGGATTCAGGTTCATGATTTTACTTAACTTTAAGTCCTTTGCTCTTTTGTTTTTTTTTTCCTTTTTCTTCCCCATTATCATTCCAGATAATCTGATTCTAATCCAGTTGGGCTACTGAACACCATGCTTTTCTTATTGTTCCTTTTGCCTACTAGTCCTAGTAGTAAAGGAACAGAGTTAGGTCATAAAAAAAGGAGGGTTATAAAAGTCTACATCAAAAAGGGATAAAAGTACGGCCCTTAGACCTTACTTCAGAGAGGGATTTTCCTCTTACAGTAATGCAGTTGAAGTTGCACGTCTATTACTGACTTATACTAACCCTTTCAAGGGCACTGGGAGAAGCCCTGTAACTGTGTTCACTTGCTCATTGGTATCTGTAGAATGTGTAAACCTAAGATGCTTTTACTCTAACCACTTCTCCTGTTCTGATACCAACTTTTGACCAACTTTGTTCTGTCAAATACTTCATTTTTACAGTGCCTTGCATTGACCAGCCGACAGGTCCACAGTGACAATAATGGTTAGGGGTCATTGAGTCTATGGACAGCAGAAGGAGATGGTGGTCAGTCGTACACTGTCTGCACAATTGCTTTTACATTGACACCTCAGATTGCATGCCCTGGCTCAATTTCTGTAGTCAAGAGTCTTCTTTTTTGTTTGTTTATTTCCCTTTTACTTTACCAAGCATGATGTCCTTGAAGGTAGCCCTACATTTAGGTTAGTGGGATATTCTTTTTGTTCTTAGTCAATTCCACATAGTCCTTAGCCACAATCTGTCCTGGGCTAGGAATGACCAACGAGAATAATTCTCCTTCACACTGGGTGGGCTCCACAGCTTGTGGACATAAAGGAACAGGTCTAGATCATAAAAAAGGAGGGTTGTAAAAGTCCACATCAAAATAGAAATAAAAGGTAGTGAAACTTTGCCATGAATGTTTTGAAGCCCTCTTGTATCACCCTATAAAACAGTGCTTTGGCAATCCAACACCAGCTGAGTAGTCACTTAGCTTGAAATGCACAGGCCCAGAATCTAATGTTAGAAAAGCATGGAGATGGAACCCAATATAAGCTTTCCAAATTTTATATATCAAATATAAATGAAACCTGGGTGGTTATTTTCCCAAATTTGAAAGGAGACCTATACACTTACACAATTTAAATAATAGCTGGTTGTGGAACTGAGAAAATATTTCCAAATTAAAAGTAAATTTTTGGAGCTATTTTTAAGCATGTAAGAAATAAGGTGTTTTTTTTTAAAAGCAAAAAATAAGGTTATATTCTTTTGATAAGAAAGATATGTGGTTGTCATACCAAAGGGGTGAACATATATGAAAAAAACAAAAATGTCAGGGATATGAACACAGAGATACAAAGGAACGCTCTGGAGGAACGTGGGGTCAAATGTTAGGCTTCTATTCATAAGATTAGCAGCTCTGAACCCAAATCGAAAGTGACTGCCCTCAAGTCGAATCTCAGATGTCAACACCCCATGTGGTATTTCTGAGCTCTTAGATCTGTCTGGGAGCAGACAGCCTCGTATTTCTCCTGAGGAGGACCTGGTCAGCTTGAACTGCCAACTTGCAGTTTGTTTCTCACGGTTTAACCCAAAGTGTCACTCTTCTCTGTCTGACATGGCACCGTGAGTCAGAATGAACTTACTGGCAGTGGGTTTGTTTGAATTATGTTCTGGGGTAGTGGATCCGCACAGGGCTATGATTCCCACCATCGAGCGTTCAAATCCATGAGCAGCTCTGCAGGAGAAACCCTTGGTTTCCCACTCCTATAAACAATGGCCATCTCAGAAGCCCACAGGGGTTGCTTTGAGTCTGTATTCCCTCCAGAGCAGTCAGTTTGGCTTGCTTGGGATGTTATTTAAAAGCAGTCAACTAAATAAACTGTACCCATATTGAAAGAATCCTTTTCCCCCCTTTATCTTCATTTTCTGAATTATGGATTCCTCCCTCCTACTCTACGTGTATGTTATGGTGGAGATGGATCTAATTTGGAAACTGATCTGATCTCCCATGCCTTTTACTGACTATATTTCATGCTCCATGTATGTTTTAAGGATAAAGATGGTGCTTTCGACTCCCGTACAGAGTTCCAAACTTAGAAACCACTTGGTAGTTCTACCCTGTCCTATAGGGTCTTGATGGGTTAGCACTAATGCAATGGCAGAGATTTTGTCGTTCTTGTATATTTCAACAAAGAACTCAACAACTGCATGTGTTTGAGCACCTCTGTACTGTCCAATCTTTGTAAAATGGATGATTACGTTTGTCAAAATGCTAAAAATTGATAGGTGGTAATTCACCTTATATCTGATGATGAGTTTTATGTAGGAAGTCTAAGATGTTATGTGAAAGAAAAAAGGAAATTGACTAAAATTCTGCTTTCCGGGTCAGTGATAACATTCTCTCAAGAAATGACTGGGAAGCAAGAGCTTCCCCAAATTCTCAGGGATATCAGAAGTCTATCAAGTGTTTCATTACACATAAAACTTCACTGCATTGATTTCTATTTGGCTGCCTATTTTAAGTAAATTTTAGAAGAAGTTTGACCTCAGAGGGAGAAAACACTTGGATTTCACATGTATCTCCCCAAAGTTCTATTTTACTGTTTTAAGTATGTTAAATGGTGCCTTATGGAGCTCTGGTGGCTCAGTAATGAAGTGCTCAGCTACTAACCAAATGCTCCCTGCTTGTGACCCATCAGGGGCTCTGTGGGGGCAAAGTGGCAGTTGGGTTCCATAAAACACTCTGAAATCGTAGGAGGCACTTCTATGCAGTTCCATAAGGTTCTTGAACTTGGAATTCTTTTGATGGTAATAATTTTTGCTGCTATTTCTCTTTTAATTGTATTTTAACAGAACAAAATTACCATGATATCATTTCTATCTATTGCTACCAAAATTGAGTAATTGTAATCCACCTTTAATTTGACAACCTCAAAATGGAAGATGTCTCTCCAAAAGTTCATGGACAATGGGATGTCCCCCAAGCTTTTGAAGTCCCATCATATATGAATCAACTCTATGCTCAAATAACTTGACTTATAGTCAGACTTTACTATTTTATTACTCTCTCTGATGTTTATAATTAATTGAGTCACAAATAGTAGTCTGCATCTCTGAATAAAAAAAATTACACTCAAGAAAACTTTATGGAGTGGGGATGAACAGCAGAAACATGGGTGAAAGGAGACAGAGGATGGTATATGATATGAAAATAATAATTATTATTTATGCTTTATCTGGGGGATTGAGGGTGGGAGGGTTGGGGAGGAAAGGATAAAAGAGGAGCTGATAACACGGACTTAAGTAGAAAGAAAATGTTTTGAAAATGATCATGACAACATCTGTACAAATGTGCTTAATACAATTGATATATAGAGGGCTGAGCCCTGGTGGCGTAAGTTGTTGAGTGCAGGACTGCAGCCCGTGGGCGTGGCGGTTCAAATCCAGCGGCACCACTCAGGAGCAGCACTGGGTAGTGGCCACAACCACCAGAGGCAGTGATGCCAAAAAAAAAATTGATATATAGATTGTTACAAGAGCTGTAAAAGCTCCTAATAAAATGATTTCTAAAAATCCAAAAGAAAAACAAGAACTTCTCAGCATCCAAAAAAGTAACTTTGTTTTTACAAATTTCACATGAGTTCTGTCCGCTGAATGAAATATTTCTCTAAATCAGAATGATTCACAGTTTCCCCCCCTTGTTTGACTACTAAAGAACTGGAAACTGCTTCCTTTAATGCAAGGAGCTTCTAGTGTCTCAAAAGGCTTTTGAGACTGTTGCTCTTTACAGGAATAGAAAGTCTTACCTTTCTTCCGCAGAGTGGCTGGTGGTTTCAAACTTCTGACCTTGTGGTTGGCAGCCCAGCATGTAGCCACTAGGACTCTTAGTCTCTAGGTTAGGAATGTCCACTTTAAGGAAAACTCCTACTTGCCTTTTAAAGTTATATAAATTCCTCCCAGTTGAGCCTATTTCTACTCACCCCAAATTCTTCATTGTGATTATCTTTACTTTTCATGAAAAAGCTTGGAAGCTTTTCCTGCTATAAAATAAAGCCAAATAAGAACTGTGTGTACCTGTTCTGATTCAGCCTAGAAATTTCATTTAAAAGCCTAAAGACACAGAAATTAATAGGTAGTGAGTTATCTTTTCAGATTCAATGGCTTTGATGTCTTTAATTAAAGTAAATAATTAATTCACAACACTCAGTTCTTATGCCAAACAATACCCAACAATTTAGAATGAGTGTTTAATGGATAAGATAGCACAAACTTGAAAGAACAAAATGTTCAAGGGAGACTTTTCTTGTTAAGCTGAACTACTGTTTGATTTTTAGAAGCTTACAGATGAGTGTTGGTTTCAAGCTGAATTTTAAAGATTATTTCAGGGCAGAAGTATGGGGGGTTCAGGTCTCCAAGGTTCCAGAAAGTCTGGAGTCCTTGGTTTTCTGCATATTATCTATTTTTATCAGGACTCTTGTAGAGAGTCTCTGATCAAACATTCAACAGTGGCAGCCAGGCACCATTGAGCTTTTCTGGATTCCTGTTGGAGGACAGTTGTGTGTGAAGAACTATGTTTGTGTCAAATTAACAGCAGCTACCCAAGAGGTTAGATGGGAAACACAATGTTCAATGACTTTATGTTACTGCGGGAGAAACAACTCAGAATGGACGATGAGAAGAGTAACACACTTTAAGAATGTAATTATGGTTATTGAATTATGGATATGGAAATTATGGAATTGCTGTATGTTCTATGTTCTGCACACTTATGCAAATAAAACATGTGTTATGGATTTTGAAAACTGTACAAATCCCTTAAGTATTGATTGCCTTTGTGTATCATTTTGGCTGCATTTTGCATAAAAATATGGTATGTTTTCAAGAACAATTACAAAAATTAAAATTTTTATTATTACTACATCAGTGACTTATTATACAGTCTTCTTTTCCTGACAATTGATGGAATCAGACAGTGAAAATGACCAATGGGAAATATTGTCAGTTTAAAAGCAGTTAGTTAAAAGAAGCAATTTTTTGAAATATCAGTGATTTCTGTATAATAAAGTCAAGGCTCATAAAACTAAATGCCTGAAATGACTATTTTAATTATGGTCTTTTAAATAGTAAAACTCTATTATTAAATATCACATTTTTCTCTGTGTAGTTACTTTTTATGTATTCATAATTATATAACTATGACTGATAACATGCCACCAGTATCATACATTTGTTTCCACATCAAATACTGTTTTGTATGTCTGATTTTATAATAGGCTAAATAATATCCACTTGAGAAAATATAGGCAAACACTTTAATTATTTCTTTTATAATTGAATGCTTTATTCTTTATAATTTAATATTTATTTAATTGAATGCTTATCTTCATTTTAATTTGTCTTACTAATGATATTGTGCATATCTTTCTATCTGTAACATTTTGACCTAAAATTAAAAATGTATGCTTTTTTCAGAATCTCTTAGTGTGAAACAAATCACACGAAGTTGATTTTTCTGCTTTTTTAGACATGGTGTGTTTTGTGTGAATGTGTGCACAGGTGTTTGTATCATTGCAAACATTATTTGCTCCTCCTTCAATAATTTTATTATTTACATTTATTTGTTGTCATCATTACAATCGTGTGTTCTTGAAAAAATGAGCTTCTTTGATCCTTGGTTTATTTTCAGTAAAATGCTTTGACAATGGTCTGCTTATTATTAAGTAACTCTTTACTGGGAATTGAAAGCTGTTTTTTCACCATGTTACACAGCATGAACAGAAAATATTCTTAGAGTGTAGTCCATTTCTACTTTCATGACATTTGCACTGGAATATCTTTGTTTACTATTGTTTTATTGCCCAGCATCATCCTATATTTTAGTGACTTTGTGTATGTATTCTCTAATATAAATTGGGTAAACTCCTCTGTCCACTGCCATAAGGACACAGCCTCATAGCTTACACACTGGAACTTCATTTTGTGTACAAGATCTGTGAGTGAAAATCTCTGGAAGATTGAGACGTTTTCAAAGAGTATTTTATCCTTTTAAGGGAGGCCATGTAACTCAATGAACACATGAAGTTAAACTTTGTGCATCCTGTATTTTAAAACCCAGCGTAAGTTGATTTTCTGATTTGGTTTTTCAGAAGACCTGATCTTGTCAGGAGACTTGTGTAATGAAATTTCCACCCTGCATTTTGACCTAGTAAATTAGGAAGTTGCTATATTTTATTAGTTGTGATAGGAAAGTAGAAACTCCATTTCTTTTTTGTACATGTAAATAACATTTTTACTTACTAAAAGAGAGTCTTCAGACAATGAACAAGAGCCCCAACTAGTTTAATTTCCTGTGGTCTCACAGATGTCATCTGAAGCAATAGACCCTTTCCTAGTATCAGTGAAATGTACGTAGAATTAACAGAGAGTGAGAATGCTAATGATTTGCAAAGATATCATAAGACACAGATGATGTAGACCTATCTAACTAGAGACATGAAGGAACTCAGCCCATGCCAGTGTTGAATGTTGCTGATGATCAAGTGTCATCATCATCATCTCTCTCTCTCTCTATCTCTCTCTCTCTCACACACACACACACACACACACACACACACTATTTATACACTTTTAGGTTTTAGACCATCACCTGGAGAGAAAGAAACAGAAAGGAAATAAGAATGCCTGCATAGTTTGTTATTTACTGATTTTTTTCTTTCTGCTGTTGTTTTGAATTGGGACTAGAAAAGGAAATGTGGATGACTTAATTGAAACATTATTCACCAAAATTTTGAGTTTGCTGCCATCAAATTGATTCTGATGCATAGAAGAGAGTAATAGTTACTCTTACATGGTTCAGCAATTCATAATGATGATAGTAATCACAATGAGATTATTGTTAAAAACAAATGAATAAAATAAGGAGATGACATCAAGAAGCCCAGGAAGGAAAGGTAAATTTGGAGACTAATTATGGAACAATTATACAATTATGTTTTATATGATTGAGCTATGTAATGATATGACATGTTTTAATTTCCAAGTCACAGCAAATTAGAAACACACACACACACACACACACACACACCTTAGAAGAGCCATGAATGTGTTATCAGCTCCCAATAAATCCTGAGTCCAACTGAAGAAATATTAATGCTTACATCATGACCCTGCTGGAAACTTGCTTTCAAGGAATGATCATTGAAGATAAGGGTGCTACAAAAAATGTGCTGAAGAAAGTAGATGGTGCCTTGCTATCCATCAGAATTGTGCCTGGGGGTTGAAGACTTGTATTCAAACAAGCATTCATCTAAGCAATGCATCAACCAAGTCCACACAGAAGAAGTACACCAGTTATGTGATCTGAAGAGGAGAATGACAAAATTTTAATACAGTGAAGAGAAAAGTACCATGGTTAGATTATGAACATCCAAATCATGGAAGGCTGTGGAGGATAATGGGAGCCCCCAAACCATCTGCAGTGTCTAGTTAAACACAGTCACTGGCAGACAAGTTCTAGCCAGGGCAAGAGTCCTAAACAACCTTACTATTAGGCAGAGGCCACTCTCATCTTGATTATGTTGAGTTAAACATGGTACTTGACCTCCCTAAAGGCACGATCTGAGAATATACTGGGTGCAAGTATCTCTTAGTTGCTTCATGACAGAAATTTCTTCTCTGGTTTTTTGAATGGTGATAGGGGTACTTCTCTCTCTCACACATGGTTTCTTTTCTCAGCTTTACACTAATATGATCTCATCCTTACCACCTTAGTGTGGTTTATTTTCCATTGTTTTCAGTTGGGTTTACCACAGGTGAAGCACAGGAGGAGTGGGTGTTCAATGTTAATAACTAATGCAAGGTGTCATAGGAAATGCATGGGTGGCGGTGGGCCAAAGGTTGGAAATAGGTATATCAGGAGTGGATTACAAAAGTGGGAGTTGGGGGGAGCCCTAGATTGGATCATGATTGCACAACTCACAGTGAAGGTGATTTAACCATGGCAGCATGGGGGCATGGTCTAAGGTAGACGGGGTGGTGATTGAACAAATCCCCTTCCCATGATTTTGTTCCTCACTTTTATGATAAGTAAATTATGTGCCAATACAACTGTTGGGAGAAGAAACAAAAACTAAACAAAACACAACCCATGACTGTTAATGGTTTGGGAACTCTTGAAAGTTCTAATATCTTCATTTCCCCCTTTTTGTTTATCTAGCTTCTTTCAATGCAGACATTCTCTATTAAGTCTAGGCGAGGAAACTGAGGTAAGTACTGGATTGGTAGTACTTGGATGTATGTAGAGAATAATCCTGACCAATGAGATAGATTTGGGAAGCGAAGAAAGTCCTTTCAACGAGATGAAGTCTTTAGACATAACTGCCTTGAGTGACGGTCTGAAGTATAGGACAGACCCACGTGTGTGTTATAATTCATTGAAAGTGTTAGGGGACATTTCTAACCTATGGACTGTACTGATGATTTGTCAAAGCATATTGGAAAACCCGTAAGACCAGTGCAAAATTAGGCAGATTCAGCAAAGTAGAAATGATGGCAACGGAGGAGGATAGATGAGCTGAGTTACCACCCTTTCTATTTCTCCTTCGTTCTAGCATTTGAAAGCTTTTTGATGCCTATGTAGGGAAGGCCAAAGGAAATGGATAACTAGGAATTTGTCAAGAATAGGCTTTTCAGAGACAGATGAGGTTAGTTGCAGGAAATTATTTGCATGTTTGAGTAAGAATATGCAAATTAGAAATCTATTCATCTATCAAAATGATGAATACCTATAATTTATTGTGTGTGACTGCCAGGCTCATCTAAATTATTGCTTTTTAATACGTTCTTTTATTCAATAATATTATTTAACAGATATTTTAGATTCTTCTATCCCCAAAGGTTACCAGCACTTCCTTAACCCTTTACTTAAAATCTGTGCTAGCTTTGACCTGAGGAAGAAAATTATGCTATGTTCTTTTTAAAATATCATTTTATTGGGGGCTCATCCAACTTTTATCACAATCCATACATATATCCATTGTATGCAAAGCACATTTGTGTATTTATTGCCATCATCATTCTCAAAACGTTTTCTTTCTACTTAAGCTCTTGGTATCAGCTCCTCCTTTGTCCACCCCTTCCGCTCCCCCCTCCCTCATGAACTTTTGATAATTTGTAAATTATTATTATATCATCATATTGAACACTTTCTGATGTCTTATGATATGTTCTTGCTTAGAGGATTTGAGAGACAATGTACAGGGAAGTATTTCTGAAAGGCAAATCCCTCAAAAATACATTAAGTTTCTGATTCATTTGTCACCAATTTCTTTCATGAACCAATATCCAATTGCAAGATACTAGATAGACATTTTTGAAACCTTTTCATATTTCTATGCTCACTCTCTCAATGTTTTCTTAAGGGAGACTTCCTTAGTGCCTTCTGAAAGATAGAAATAGATTGGAAAGTAAAATTGTAATTAGACTCATGTTCATGGGTTTGTGTCGATCATTTTGCTACTTTTCTCTGTTCAGTCTTTATCTTCCATATCTTTTTATTCCTATCTTTAAAATTTTTTATATACGTTAGTTAAAAAGTTTATAGGTGTACTAAGAAGTGACACTGATTGCATTCTTTGAGATGCATAACAATTTTTATCCTTGTTTTCTATCTTGTCATGTCTCCATTAACATAAACCCATTGTTATTTATTTTTATTATTGTGTGAGCAGTCATTTTATTGAACTCTCTTGTATTTTGAAAAGTAATTTTGGGGGTTATTACAGCCCTTATAACAATCCATATATCAGTTGTATCAAGCAATTTGCACATATATTGCCACCATGATTTTCTAAATATTTTCTTTCTGTTTGTGCCCTTATTTGTGCTCCTCTTCCCCCACCCCTTCTGTCACCCTCATACCCTGTGACTCCTTGATAAATTATAAATTATTAATATTTTCATATCTCACATTGACTGCTGTCTTCCTTCAACCATTTTCCTGTTGTTCTTCCCCTGTGGGGGTGGGGGAGGGAGTGGTCATACATTAATCATTGCTGTTGGGTTCCTCGTCTTCCTCCTCTGCCTGCCTTTCCCCTACACTATCTTTACTCCCATTTCTGTTCTGAGGGGTTTACCTGTCCTTAATTCCATGTGCAGAGAGTTCTTGTCTGTACCAGTGCACATTCTCTGGTCTGGCCGGATTTGTAAGGGAGAGCTGGGGTCACGATATTGAGGGTAAGGAAGCATCAAGGAGCCAGAGGAATATTGTGTGTTTTTGCAGTGCTATCTTGCACCCTGACTGATATGTCCTTTCCTTGGTACTTATCTGCAAAAAGATGTCCAGTGGCCTACAGATGGTTTTTGAGTCTCCAGCCTAACCTCCCTCATTCTTGACAGTATGTTTGTTTATTTTGGTTATTCTGGTGCCTGTTACCTGATCCTGTCAACACATGGTGATCACATATACTGAGTGTTTCTTCCATGTGGGATTGTTGCTTTTCTGTCAAATGACTGCTTGTTTAACTTCAAGCTTTTAAGACCTCGCATGCAATATTTTTTAACAGCCAGTCATCATCAGCTTTCTTCACCACATTTGCTGATGCACCCATTTTGTCTTCAGTGATCCTGTCAGGAGGGTGAGCATCACAGAATGCCAGGTTAATAGTAGAAAATGTCACTACATTAGGGCAGGTTTGCATAGAAACTTAGTGTTTCCTAAGTTTTCTATCTAATATTTGAAAGCACTGTAGTTAATTTTGATCACATGTAGTCAGTTCTTCAAAGAGTATAGGTATTTTACAGTCACAGCCTTCAAAATTGTTTTCTGTTGCATGGGATTATGAAACAATTGGCTTTTACAACTATGCTGCATATTTCTCATTTCTAAGTATTCCCTTTGATTTCATTTGAAAACCTCTCATTTGTAACTAATCATGGACACACCACTATAATAAACAGCACTGAGGAAGCAAGACATAACAATGCACCTTTCAGTTTGTGTATGTGATCCTATACCACTGCCAACCTGGCTGCTGTCAATGTCTCACATTTCAGACTCTGATTATGAGTACACACCACTACTAGCATTAATAGTTTATTATGGCAACTAAATCCAAGTTTATCTGTTTTGGCGGCCATGTATTTGGTGTCAATTTCATGATTGCAAGTGTAGGAATGGAGTCTAGCCTTTCAATCTGGAGATAACCTGTAAAACCTCTCTGTGCGCATTGTTTTCTCTGAGAATTCTGGGAAATCTCGCATTATTTCCCCATTGAAGATGAGAGACTTGACTCAGTCGCTTGGAGACAGTCTACCGACAAGATAACATAGCAACATGCTAGAGACCCTGAGTCCTGGAGACTGGAGGAGCTGGAGGAGAAACCACAAGGGCTTACCCTGATGGAACCAAACCTTTGGGGCCGGAGAAGCCACGTGGAGACTCCTACGAGCTCTGAGATGCTTGGGAGACTACGGAGAGACCCCTAGCAATGCTGATACGCTTCTATAGCCAATGGATACTGCTGATGGACCCTGAGTCCTGGAATTGAGGAGCCATGGGGAGACTCCTGCCAGCACTGGGATGCTTCTACTGCTACTGGACACACAAAATTCTGCATCCACTGACCTGTGATTGTCCTGGTTTTATTGTACATGAACAAGAGTCAGAAGGAGACTTTATAGATTGGGATCGGACATATGGGCTGATATAGGACTTCTGGCCTTGGACTGGACTGGGTTGGGATGCTTTCTCAATGTTCCATTCCTCTTGTATATAAATCTCTCCCTTATAGCCATATGTGTGTCTATGGATTTGTTTCTCTAGTCAACCTGGACCTACACATCTGTGTAGGGAACAGTCTTCTCAAGATCGTTTGTGAAAATTAGTGGTCAATATTTTTCAACCTTTTGTTGTTGTTGTTGTTATGTACAATTAAAACAAAATAAAACAAAAATTAAAGTGTAATTTATATCATCATCCAGTATAACATGTTCCACAGCTCATTTCCTGATCTTGTATAACCCAGATGGTCCAGTATTATACCAAGGGAAAACGGGATCTCTTCTGTGAAACCCACATGCGTAGACACACTCTTTGGTGTTAGCTAACGAATCAGTTGTTCAAACTCAACAGGAGAAAGACCATGTAGTTTGCTTCCAGAAAGATTTAAAAAGCTTAGGAAAATCTATATAGGGTCGCTATGAATTAGAGTCAATGTAATAACACTGCATTTTTCTAGTATTAAGCTGGAAATTATACATTAGTTCTTAAAACATGGTTAAAAAATAAAATATTTTCACCAAAGCACTGTTTTCTATAAAAAGAAAGAGAAAGAATTATGAAATTTTCTAAAGGTTAGATATTGCATTGTAATAGCAGAAGAACAATTTCTATAGTTAGGAAGAAATATTAGAATAATATAAAATGGAAATAAAAATACTAAAGAATTTAGGCATTGTTTGCTCCTTTACACTTAACTGTGGTCTCTGAATTTAGCTTTTTTTGTTCTCCTTTTCTTTTCAGGCCCATTCACAGGACCCCCCGTGAACATAACACTGTGTGGAAGATGCTGAAATTGGTTCCAGAGTTAACATTGAAGCTGTCTGATGACGTCCTGAAGGAACTTAGCCATAGTGTCATTTCTGAAACCTGGGTAAAAGATAGCACAGGTAAGATCTCATCTCTGGGAAAAGTTGATGGAGGGCCTAAGTGCAGGGAGGATGTTTTGAGAGTGATGATGATGGCAATAAGTACGCAAATGTGGCCTGCATACAATTAATGTATGTATGGATCATGATGGGATTTGTATGAGTCCCCAATAAAATGATTCATTTAAAAAGGTGGGGAGGAAGAAGGAGGAGCTTATACCAAGGGGTCAAGAGGAAAATATTTTGAAATGAATATGGTACTATGTGTACAAATATGCTAGCTACAAATGATGTATTGAATGTTATAAGAGCTGTAAGAGCCCCCAATAAAATAATTGAAAAAAATGCAGGCTATTATTTTAAGTTATCATGATGACGCTTGCATCTTCCTTTGGCATATTAAAAATGTTCTGCTGATTTGTGTTACTTCCAAAGTTTTAAGTAATGACTTGGAGAATATTGATTTTTAATATTGACTTTTTAAATATTGCATGTGTTCCGTCTTTACCATGGTTTATACCTGGAAACACATGAACCTAGAGAACTCATCCAATACAGATTTCTTGGCCCCATCCCCAGAACTTTTGATTCAGCAGGTTGGAATGTGATCCAATAGCCTTGCCAAGAAGATACTAGATGGCAGTGCGTAGTCTGTGTTCTAAACTTGGAGAGCCCCTCACTAATCCACACGTAAACCAATCTACCATGGGTCTACATAGGTCAGATAGCAAGTAAACAAGGTCATTGTTTTTAGTCTATGGGCTGCCGAAGCAAGCACTGCAAAGTCATTATTTTACTGATCCATAATCTGTTTCTGTTTTGCTCTTTAAAGCCTCGATCCATTTTAGTTTCAGATTTCCTATTACATCTGTATTAAACAAATGAACAAAAGTCTTTTATGTTTATCTCTATAATGCCGAGTGTGATGTTTACATAGCATTTAATTAAATGCATTTAATTATATAAGATTTAATTAAAATGTATCTGGTCTGAAATTATATTTATTTTTATATATATTTTTTGATTGTTATATATATTGATAGCTATGAGAGTAAAGATTAAAAACAAATTTTTTTCTTGAATTAAGAATTCCAGCATTATGAGGTTAAATATTTTTAATGTGGGTTAATAAGTTCATTCACATGCAAGCAAACAAAAACCCATCAACACTCAAACTAGAAGATTTCAATAGTGTGGTGTTCTCTCTCTCTTTCTCTCTCTCTGCATCTGTTGAGCACCTACTAGAGATAAGGAAGTAAACTATGTTTAAGGTTTCCTTTGTTTCAGGGGTATTCAGTAGAATTACAAATCATGATAGATATTGTTATTTTCAACAAATGAAAACTTCAAGAAATAAAAAAAATCATTGTTGATAGAGTTCCAAACATAATTAAGCATTTTTAGAAAACCTGTTCTTTGCAAATAATGCCCTTGCTTGTATAAAGTAAAGATCCTGGACCTTTGAGAATTTGTGTTTATTAAAGATTTATGTCTTTTGAGAGCTTACCTTAATGCACTGCTCATAACTTGTTCTATTTAATTAGGAATCAAGCAGTGAAAATTAAATCAAAGGGATTTTGTAGAGGTTAAATTTTTCTGAAAGAGAAAAGTTTGTTTAACATTATTTTGCAATTAGCTTGGGATAGTAACTTAAAAATTACTGGCCTTATTATAAATTCCTAAAATTATGCTGAAAATGGTGAGAACTTCAGTCATAACCTAAATAATACTCAAAGAAAGATTGCCTAAATTCATTGTGATATATCTGTTCAAACCACTAATTTTTCATTTAGCAGCTCAAAGCATACCTCATTTGGCCCTCAGAGTTAAAAATAACAAGGTAATTCTATATGTATTGATGTGTAAATTTCTAAGACTGTAAATGAAAATAAACCACTTCAGAATGATAGGAAAATATTTATGGAAAAGTTTAAAATTATGTATATGTATATATTTGAGTATGCATATGTATATGTAGCTATCCTAGAGTACTTTGGGAGAAATTTACATATAAATTATTACTTTGATTGTGGTTGAGGTGGCAATGAAGGATAAAAATGAATCCCCCCACCCTATGCACATCTTTGCTCTTATAAAAAGATGAGGCTTTCAATTCCCATAAATGGTTACAGACCTCTGTACCCACAGAGGCAGTTCAAGCTGTTCTGTAAGGTCACTATGAATCAGATTCAATTTGATGGCAGTGAAATTGGCTTGGTTATCTTTACTCTTGTTGAAATGTCTATCATGCATGCATATTCTTCTGTTCTTGCTTAAAATTATACAAAACATATTTAAATTTACCACTTGAAGCTAGTGTTTTATTCAGACGTTAACTTTGGGGATTGACCCATTACAGTGTGAACTTTCACTCCTCAGGAAATATCAGCTTACGTTTCATCACTTATATTGAATGAGATACCCCCACTTGCGTTTAAATGGAACATACTTACCATGATTTTTTAAATCCAGAGAACTCTGGGCACACTTACCTGTGTCAAAAAAAAACTTCTTCCGTGTATTAAAAACCTCTAGATGTGACAGCCCTGCCATTTCACTTTCAAAGCGATCAACTCATTAAAGAGCTGACCTTTGTGAATCTCTTTGCACGTCCAGCTTGAAAACAAGTTCGATTAGCTGTCTGTCTGTCTGTCTGTCTGTCTTCTTTATCCATGCACGCATTTATTCCGTTAGGTAAAGTCTTCCCTCCCGGTGCCGCAGCACCGGACTGCTCACAGGCAATCTGCTGCTGAGGCCTGCGGTTCCCTGGTGTCTTTCCACACAGCTGCTTACACCGTCGGGTCTTTTTCCCCCTGACCATGGGTTATTGAGAACATCATTGTTTAATGAATTTCCTAAACTTATTATACATCATAATTAGCCTCCAATAAGGTCATTTTTCTTAATTATAAGGTATTAATAACTCATCCAACCCCAAGCTCACTGCCATCAAAGAGGTTCTAACTAGCAGGGCCTCTCTGGGACAAGGTACAACGGCATCTGCGGCTTCTGAGACCGTACAGCTCTGCACCAGGTGGAAAGCCTGGTCTTTTCCCCAGAGAGTGACGTGGTTTCGAATGATGCAGTCAGCAGTCCAACGTAGAACCCCTCAGTCATTCGAAATAGAAATAGCAGAAGAAATGCCAGGTTTCTAAAATAAAAATAATAAACACTTATCTCTACTCTAAGTGACATATGTACTTAAATACGATTACTATATTATTTTTAAAATAACATTTTATAACTAGATTTGCTACATTACTGTAGCTAGATAGGGCAAGTAGTGATGGTGGGAATTTGGACAAGGCTTGCACTGAACCCATGCAGGGATCTGCATCTAACCTCTTCTCTGGGGTACGGACAACAGGCAGGTGGGTGAAGGGACACATCCGACAGTGCATGGTATGAAAAAGTAATAACAATTTGTAAATTAACAAGGGTTCGTGGGGGAGGGAGGGGAAATATGTGAAGCTGGTGCTGGGGGCCTAAGTGGAGGGAGAATGTCTCAAGAGTGAGGATGGCAGCAGGTGTGCAAATGTGGTCTGCACACAATTGATGTGTTGATCATGATGGGAATTGTATGAGCCCCCAGTAAAATGATTAAAAAATAGAGGGGGAAAGAGGAGCTTATACCAAGGACTCCAGTAGAAAATTTTTGAAAATCAAGATGGCAACATGAGTACAAATATGCTTGATACAAATGATGTATGGAATGTAAGAGTCCCCAATAAAATCACTGGGAAAAAAAATCTAAGGACTATATTTTCCAGAACCCATTTGTACCCCAGTGAAAGTTCCTGAGAATCTTGTGTACACATAAGCCTTTAAAAGTAAGCTCATTGTGCATGGGAATGGGTCAGGAATTGGGATGGGGGTGGGGGCTCTGAGTTCAGTCATGCAGCTTTCTGTTTTCTTCCTCTTCGGAGTTTGTCCTGTAAATTCCCTTGTGCTGATCTGCGTCTTCCAAAGGGAAACCTTCCACTTGGTCAGATAATAACCTAATTCTAGTAATATTTATTGAGATTACTATTTCTGCAAGGGTTTCTTATATTACATGTAAGACAATTCCAATGTACTCAGATTCTTCCATTGAATGTGTTACTTGTCATATCATTGTAATGAGGTATCATAATACGAACCTCAGAAGGATCTTAATGGAAAACATGAAATATTAAATATATGTTTACATGTGTTTTATTGAGTAGAGAAATGCTTTTGACCATGTGGATCATAACTATGTATTATGGAAAGTGTTGTGAAGAACAGGAATTCCAGAACCCTTCATTGTGACTATGTGTATGAATGGGAGGTCGTTTAAACAAAGCAGTAGGAGATTGTCAGATTTATCCAGCTAGATCAGGAGATGAACAGTGAAGTTGGAAACATGGGAAATTTAGGATAGATGATCCATCAAGACTAGTAATAGGAGGGGTAATACCAGGAGGGTGGACGAATGGAGGAATAGAAATGGAGAACTAACTTCAGGGATCTACACATAGCCTCCTTTCTGGGACACGGACAATAGGGAAGTAAGTGTTGTGACACACTAGACAGTGTACAGTGTGAAAATAATAGCAATTTGTAAATTACTAAGGGTTCAAGGAGGAGGGGGGAGGAAGGGAAATATAGGGAGCTGATACTGGGGGCCTGAATGAGGGAGGATGTTTTGAGAGTGATGATGACTATAAGTGTGCAAATGTGGCCTGCATGTTTGTATGGATTGTCATGGGAGTTGTATGAGCCCCCAATAAAATGAATCATTAAAAATAAAAAATATAAGAAAAAAGTCAAGTTCAGTTTTTCAACTAGTTTACTCTTTTAACTATGTATAGTACATAGTGAATAGTTACTAAATATTTACTTCAATATTGCTAAATTGGGAAATGCTAAAGTCAGTTATGTAATTTGAATTATGTATTTAAATGGATTAATTGTATGCAGTCAAAAAATAAAGTTATTCGAAATTTATAAAAAATAAAATCAAGAAAGTGTGCCCCAGGGTTGTATCTTTCCACCATACTTATTCAACCTGTATGATGAGAAAATACTACCAGAATCTGGATTATATGAAGAAGAATGTGGCATCAGGATTGGGGAAATGCTACGAAATGCAAGACAGTAAAAGCTTGATTGTGGAAGACATGAGGACTGCAACATACGTGATGACGAAGATCATCACTTATGGTGCAGCCTCTGCTGTGGATTACGACTCAGCAAGAAAACAAAACTCCCAGCTGCACCACAAGTAACAGCATCTAAGCAGAGAAAGGTTGAAGCTGTCCATGGTTTTATTTTACTTGGGTGCACAAATAGCACCTGAAAAAGGACTGGTTGGGAGTTCCAAGAACATGTCACACATTTGATGCTAAAACTCTCTTTTAAAGGGAAGAGAAAAGTAACCTTTTGTAAGTATTTAATTAGTGGAGTCAGAAAAATGCCCCTGTTCCAGTTAGTTTAAGATACTTTACTTACTGGAATCTGTGGGGTGATTTTTATAAATTGTTCATAGACAAACAGGTTGGATATGAATGACATGTAGAGGGTCCAGGGAATTCTCTTATTAACCTCTTAGTGATTTAAAGCTGGACCCTGGTAGCTAGTTAGTCAAAAAGGATATCTTCAGACTGGCCAAAAAATAATCGTATGTTCTGTTGCTTACTAAGGGTCAACAATTGTTTCCTGTGGTTATTCTGAAGCTGGAATTAATGTTGATTTCTATACATAAATTCCAAAGTAGAAGATAGGTATTCTCCATGTAGTCTAGTGTCAACAATATTACCATAAACAAAGCCTGTTTGACTGTCACCTTCTCTGAAAAGTTCTCTTTATAACTCTTTATAGCTTGTGGTGAGTGTATTGACTGCACTGCTCCAGGGCACAAGTGCTTGCATTTCAGGCAACTGAAATGCACCTGACCTAAGCCATGAAATTTTCCTTCTCTTTTATGTGTATGTAAATTATGAACAATGGACAAGATAGAATAAGGGGTTGATACATTTGAATTATGATGTTGGCAACAAAGGCTGGATATAGTTGGACTTTGGCAGAAATACAGCTGGAATGCTTCTTAGAAGCAAAAATGTCTCAACTTTATGTGCTTTGGACATCTTATCAGGAGGACTAGTCCCTGGAGAAGACAGACTACCTGGTAAATAAAAGTGTCGAGGAAAAAGAGGGGAGGCCCGTGAGGAACTGAATGGACTCAGTGGCTGACGAGTGGGCTAAAATATATATATGATGATGGCAGAATGAAGCCATCACTTTTCTGGCTGTCCATAATAGGCTCACTGGGAGTCATAATTTACTGGTCAGCTGTTAACCGCACCACCACCACTAGAAGAATTTTTATTTTTATATACTTTTATTGGGGACCCCTACAGCTTTTACTACAACCAATACAGTCATCCACTGTGTCAAACACATTTGTATATTTGTTGCCATCATTTCCCTCCTTCCCTCATGAACCCTTGATAATTTATAATTTATTATTTCAAATATTGCATCATCCTCTGTCTCCCTTCACCCACTTTTCTATTGTTTGTCCCTCTGGGAGAGGGTTATATATTGATCCTTGTGCTTGATTCCCCCTTCCCCCCCCAAACTTCCTCTTATCCTCCCAGTATTTCTATTCTCCTAAAGGGTTATCTGTTCTGGATTCCCTGTATTGCAGGCTCTTCTTATCTGTGGCAGTGTACATGTTCTGGTCTGATCAGATTTGTAAGGTAGAATTGAGGTCAAGACAGTGGGGGAAGAAAGCATTAAAGAACTAGAGGAAAGTTATATTCAGTGTATTTATTTAATTGATGCTACACTGAAGCCTGACTGGCTCATCTCTTCTATGTGATACTTCTGTAAGGGGATGTCCAATTGTCTACAGATAGACTTTGGGTCTCCCCTACACACACACACACACACACACATCTCATTCACTTTGGTAAAATTTTTAAGATTACCACCTAAGGCTCATGAAAGCTAAAAGAAAGATTGGCTGGAAACTATAGAAAATAGACCAGTTCAAAATATTATTGCTATCGACCATACATTTATTTTAGTATTGAATCATATATAGATAAATTTTTCATAGAGAGCATTTATTCTTTCATATCTATATTATTTTAGGATTTTCTCTTTTATAAACTCTGTTAAGCTCACAGTGTTTTTAAAAAAACTTATTTTATTTGCTCTTATTCTCTCCCCATCATTATTGAGGTTGACTATAAAAAATATTTCTCCCAATGTTACCTTAGAATACTGAAACATACACTAAATTTTACCAAACTTTAACCTTTACACATTGCAAAAACAGTCGCAAGACCATAGGTAACATGTAGGAGATATATTTTACATATTCAAATTATTGTTATATATATAATTTCATACATGTTAGCTTATATAGGTACTTTTTACTGGAGCAGTCAAAATATCTCACTGCCATCAAGTTAATTCTGCTCATAGCAATCCTATAGGACAGGAGAAATGTCTCTGTGCTTTTTGAAAACTATAAATGTTTACATAAAGCAACCGGTGGCTTCTCAGTAACTGACATTGCAGTTAGCCACCAATGCACTGTGCTATTAGAATTCTTTATTTTCAAATTTAAGTTAAAAATTTTCACAGTTTTAGTGACATATAATCTACATATTATACAATTCAATAATAGTTCATTCATATTGTGAACAATGATACAACCTTCCCCACAGTTAATTTTGGAATATTTTTTTTCTTATATTCAACGCTATTAGCCCCCATATCCCCTCAACTTCCCCTTGTCATACACCCAAGAAACTATTAGTCCAATTAGTGTCTCTATGGAGTTACATAGCATGGATTTCATATCAGAAAAATTACTTTTTACAAACTTAAAACCAACAAAATGACACAGAAAGCCCTCGGTGGAAACAGAAAATGTTCTAATTAGAACAAATTTAAAATGGATCAAAAGAAAGATCAAATGGTAAGGTGTTAAATGTCAACACCTGCATCTGCAACAATCCACTTGACAATGCATTCTTCATGATAGCACGGCTATTCACATCCTAGTCCTTGGTCAAGAGGAAATCCACAAGAGGCTTACTACACACACACACAAACACACACACACATCTCCCCCAACCTGCCCCCCTCTTTTAAAACTATAACACTTTCGAAAGAGATTAAAAGAGAACTCAAATGACAAAATAGAATATTTTAACCTAACTGCATCTGCCATAATCAGCATTAAGATTCTCTCTATCTGGTAACAAGGCTATTAAAATCCCTGAGCTATAGCTGCAGAGAATTCAGTGAAGGTGTAATCCATGTCTGAACTGAACAAATGGATTTGGGGCTTACACTCTCTCCCATATTATTCTGCAGTGTGTTGACAATTTAATGTCTGATACCATTCCTACCTTAGATTTTGATTTCACCATTTACAACCCTTGGCTCACACAGTTTCTGCGTGATCATGTTGACATTTCTATGTAAATCATGTTGACATTTCATTCAGATGACTGCTTGATGGAAGATAAGCCTTTAAGAACCCAGACACTATATTTTTTTCAATGATTTTATTGGGGACTCTTACAGCTCTTACAACATTCAATACATCATTTGTATAAAGCATATTTGTACACATGTTGCCATATTCATTTCCAAATATTTTCTACTTGAGCCCTTAGTATAAGCTCCTCTTTCCTCTACCTTTTTTTAAAAGATTTTTTTTGTGTGTCTGGCATCATTGCCCTGGTGGGAGTAGGAAGCCCAGCCTTACTCCTGGAGAGCTGCTGCTGGATTTGAACTGTGTGTTAGTCTGGGTAGACTAGAGGAACGAACTCATAGACACACATATGGATATAAGAAAAAGGTTTACATACAAGAGGAATGGGGCATTGAGAAAGCATCCCAGCCCAGTCCAGTCCAAAGTCATAAGTCCAATATTAACCCATATGCTGGATTATCAGTCTATAAAATCTCCTTCCAACTCACGAAGTCACAGGCCAGTGGGTGCAGAATCCCGGTTCCTACAGGGGTCTCCCCATGACTCCTCGCTT
This sequence comes from Nesogale talazaci, assembly GCA_004026705.1. Taxonomy (NCBI): domain Eukaryota; kingdom Metazoa; phylum Chordata; class Mammalia; order Afrosoricida; family Tenrecidae; genus Nesogale; species Nesogale talazaci. The sequence continues at coordinate 125,901 of PVJH01004005.1, forward strand.
CCAGGGTTCAGGGTCCATCAAAACAGGGTCTATGTTGGCAGAAGCAACTCACCACTTGTAGGGGTACCCACAAGGCCTCTCCAGCTTCAGAGGTCTGGTTCCATCAGGGCAAAGCCGTGTGACTTTTCCTCTGGCTCCTCAGATGTTGCCATCTTGTCTTGTCCATGATTCATCGTCTCTGAGACTAATTCCCAACAACTGGGGAGATAGCTTCTAATCTCCATCCAGGAAATATCACGAGATTTCCCAGACATATCAGGAGAAAGCCATGCCCACACGGTGGCCTCATTGGCTACTCAATGGCTATCTCCAGATTAACAGGCTAGACTCCACCCCTACATTTCAAGCATAAAATTAACATAAGCACACGACTGCCACAAACTGTCAACTCTGTGGGCTGCAGTTCCGCATACAACCACGACATCACCAGGACTCAGCCAAAGTTTTTTTATAAATCATTTTATTGGGGAGTCATACAACTCCCATCATGATCCATACATACATCAATTGTATGCAAGCCACATTTGCACACCTGTTGCCATCATCACTCTCAAAACATCCTCCCTCCACTTAGACTCCCAGTACCAGATCTCTGTATTTCCCTTCCCTCCTCCCACCATGAACCCTTAATAACTTACAAATTGTTATTACTTTTACATATCATACATAGTCCAATGTGCCCCTTCACCCAGTTCCCTGCTGCCCATACCCAGAGAGCAGGCTATATGTATATCCCTGAAATTGGTTCCCCCTTTCTATTTCATCATCCCTCCATCCTTCCAGTATCACCACTCCCACCACTAGTCCTGAGGGATCATTTTTCCTAAATTCCCCATTTTTCTGACTCCATTGTATATCCCCTGCTCTATCTAGATTTGCCAGACACTATTTTTATGATAATGAGGCACCATCTGAGTCCTTCACTACAGTTTCTCATTGTACCCATATTTTCGGTGATCTCTTCAGGAGAGTGAACCTTAAGCAGGGCCATGTCCTCAGAAGGAAATGCTTTGAGACTGGGACTAGAATTAAGTGTAGGGGGAAAATCCAATTACATAACTATGGTTTATGTGTGTCTCTGGTTCACCTTAGAAAGATCATTGTCATTTTGTGTTGGGGTTCTTATGCATAGTGATCCTATGTGCAAAAGACTATTACACTCCCTCGGCCTGGGCCAGGGCCATTCTCAGAACAATTTTGGTCTTGAACCTATTGTTGCAGCCGGGTATCAGTCACCTCTTTGAGAGCGATCCTTTTTAATATCTCTCCACTCAGTCAAGTATGAGATATGCCTAATAACAGGCCCAAAGTGCTTGAGGTGACTCTCACCAGTCTCCACTACAAAGTAAAATCTGGGTTGGAAGAATCCAAAACAAATTTGTCTATTGTCCTGGAAGTCCACCATGTTTTCAAGTCTTTGCCTACACATTAATTCAAAGTCAACGAGTCTTATTACTTGTCCAACTTCTATGTGTGTATGAGGTAATTCAATATAGCAGGGACTGCCTCTGGTGAACCCCAGTCCTCTTTAAGTGATAGATTTGTTCTTTAACTCTGAAAGAAGTCTTTTGCAGCAGATTTTTCCAGTACGAAACAGCATTTGCTTTCTTGATAGTCATGTCCTTGAGCATTGATTGTGAATCAATGAAATCAAAGGCATCTTAAGAAATTTATGTATATATGTGTGTATACACATATACTTATAGGTTTTCTGGTGTATATATATGTGTGTGTACATATTTTAATGTATAAGAATACACATACTTCTGTCTATGTAAAAAATACTTTATGATCAAGTGTGATTCAGACCAGGTACACATTACCAGGTTGGTTCAACATTAGAAAAACAAGAGATGTAAACAAAAAACTAAGAACCACATGATCCTATCAATTGGCACAGAAAAGGCATATGACAATATCTGACACATTCTTGATAAAATAATCAACACAAAGGATTAAAAAGGACATTGTCAGCATAACTAGCCATATATTAATAACATATGATCACCAACACACTCAGTAGAATAAAACTGAAAGCATTTTCCATGTAAAAGAGAACCAGACAAGAATGGTCACTGTCACTCTCAATCTTCTGCTGGGTGTCTTAGCTAGAGCCTTTAGACAACAAAAAGAAAACAAAGGAATCCAAATAGGCAAAAAAGAAATTAAACACTCACTATATGTACTTAATGTGATTTTATATGTTAAAAACCCCAAATAAAACAATAAAAAGATTTGGAAACAACATAAATCATTTGGATTCCAGTATGCCAGTGAAGAATGCCTGAAAAAGACATTAAGAAAATACCTTATACAATATTTACACAATAAAGAAATATTTACAAATAAAACTAACCAGAGAAGCAAAAGACTTGTACAATCACTGAATACTATTTAAATAAGCCAAAAGAGAACAGTATAAATGGATGAATATTCATGTTCATGACTAGGTAGGATGAAATTTAGTGAAAATGTCAATATTACCCAAATCATCTATGAATGCAATGCAATTTTTATCCAACACCAAACTTTATTCTCCACAGAATTGGAAAATTACTAATTGGTGGAGAGAGGAGAGATCTAAGATAAGCAAAGACTCCTTAAAAACAAGAATAAAGTGGAAGGCCTTCCATTATCTGACCTTAAAGTGTATTACAAAACTGCAGGAGAAATGCACCCTGGTTCTGGCACAAAGCCAGTTACATACACTAGAGGAACAGGCAATTGATCATCACCAAGGACCAAAATAAACTAAATGGGAAAGAGACAGTCTCTTTCCTGTGCACAAAAACAAAACTGAAGATGGATTGCCATCCGAAATGCAAATCCCAGACCCAGTTTGTTCTTCGAGGCCGTTGAGTCAAGTGCAATTCCTTGCACCTTTGTGCACAATAGAACTAAATATTGCTCGGTCCTTTGCCGTCTTCACCGTTTTTCTCAGACTCAAGCCCATTTTTGCAGCCCCTGTGCTAATGCATCTCATTGAAGGTCTTCCTCTTTATCACTGACTCTCTGCTACACCTAGCAGGATTGATTGCTCCTCAATCAATGTCCAAGTATGAGAGATGAAGTTTCACTATCCTTATTCATAAACATCTTGACCGTGCTTCCTTGGGATAGATCTGTTTGTTCTTTTGCAAGACCGTGATACTCGATATTCTTTACCAGCACCATAATTCCAATGCATTGATTCTTCCACCAGGCATCAAAGAACAAAAAAATCATATTGTAAATGAGGGGAAATGCAAAGTTCAGACCCACAGCCCATCTGTAGGCTACCCTTACAGAAGGGTTGCAGGAAGGAGACAAACCAATCAGGGTGCAGTACAGCACCGATGAAACACACAACTATCTTTGGATAGCTGGGCACAATCAGCTTTCTTTACCACATTTGCTTATGCACCCACTTTGTGGCAAGAAGGTGAACTTCGTGGAATGCCAGTTTAATAGAACAAAGCGTGCTTGCATTGGGGGAGCACTTGAATAGAGACCCAATGTCCATTGAAGCAAAGCAAATTTAACTTAAAGTTCACACAGCTAATAAATAGGACAGACAACATTCAAAGTCTTGCTGTCTGATTCTGTTCACATCCTTAATAGTAGGGAGGATTTAGTGCTTCTTTAGTCTTTTAGTCTCTTGACTGCTGCTTCATTAAGCATTGATTGTTGGATCCAAGCAAGATGAAATCCCCGACAACTTAAATATTTTCTCAGTTTATCACAATGTCACCCATTTGGTTCAGTTGAGATGATTTTGGTCTTCTGAATTTCGGGGTTTGTGAATTATATCCCAGTAAAGCCATTCATTTAAAATATTTAAAACATAAATTAGAAACCACTGGAAAGCTCTCATACATGTCATCTCCTGAAGAGTTCTGTTATTAAAGTCAATTTTCCTTCCTAAATCTGTTTTATCCTAAATTATATAATGAAATTAAAATACAAAAATGAGCTTACTGAGCAATCTGTGAAAGGATGATCAAAACAGAATTAAATAATTAAAAAACATATCATTACTTTCAAATAGTATAATGTGCCCAAATGCATTGAGTATTTCTTGTAGAAGACTATTTGTTCTATACCCTAAGGGGTTTCTGAAACATAATTGATCTTATTGTCCTTTTTGTTTGAAGTTCTGTGCAACATAATTTTGTGAATTCTATCACATGAAAAAGACACTGAATTCCCATTAGCTTTTCTCCTTTCTCTTCTATGACAATAGCAAATACAAATTCTAATAGTAAGTTAGAATTGACTGCAAATTCTTTTATCACAATTCATCCTTTGTTAGCCAAGAGCCATCTTTAAGAGGAAGGGCAGAATTTGCTGCTCCCTTCTTTGTTTTACCCTGGCTCACAGCATCACACTAGTGAAGGATCGACCAAGCGTTTGAAACCTGGATGTTCAGAAGTCATCCTCTTTTCTTTTTCTTCCCTCTTTGCTTCTTCTTTAAGAAAACAAACTTTTCCTTAGGTAAATTAAACTTCTGTAATTCAAGGGGTAGTGATTTGTTATGCACACCATCAGACTCCCCTAAGATAATGCATAACATTAATTGGCACACTTTTTTGGGTGGATAAGTCAACGTGCCTCTACTCGTCTGTTGGATCATAGAAAGCAACACTGCTGTTTTTATGATATTTCCTAGTGTGAGAACAATTCTGCTATAAAATTCACAATAGTGCTAATTATCCCCTTGTGATCTATCATCAGACCAATTATTCTTGATGTAAAAGATCCTATTAATGACAATGACTGATTTTAATGTTTAATGGAAATATTTAAACTTTTAGATGTTTACAAAACATTCTCTATCACTTGGGTAAAAATTACAACAATAGGAAGATAAGATGATTTTTTAAGGCAGTAAAATGATGATGTGTTTATTTAAAAATTAATAAATAGACTATGATAAGACAGTTATTCTTCAGTTTTAACAAGAAACAGGGAGAAAGAATATGTGAAATAACAAAAATTTTAAAAGATATTTGTCCCATAATTATGTATTTTAAAAGACAAATGATTCAAATTATCACTCTTTGGTGCCCTTAAGTTTATGACTTTGAAATGTAGAGATTTAAATACAATTGATACTTTTTTTAGGGGTATAATTTACTATGACCCTATATCAGGAAGCACAATGAAAATGTAAGAAAAAATTGCTTGTATTATCAGATTTAAGCTAGAAAATAGAATTGAAGGCAATCTTATTTAGCAGTAAATGTTATCAATAAATTTTATTTAAATTCTAGCAGTAAAGGATGCAAAAGTTAATGGGTAAATTTATTTAAAGTACATTATTCATTGCAATGATTGAGTTTAATAACTGTGATGTTTCACTATTATTAGAAAGAATGACTTTAAGTAAACCATTAATTCTACAACTAAAATGATATAAAGTTATGTTTCAAGGTTAACGATATCTTTACATGAACAATTCTAAGTAACCAGTTTGTCTTTTATCTAGTAGTATATTTTAAAATCAGTAGTAGAAAATCTATCTAGAAATTATATTGGTTAAGGGAAGATATTTTTCTAGACATTTCCTGAGAATTTTGTTTTCCTTTGTTGTCTTAATAGTCCAGAAGACCAATGTGCTGAATAGTATCTAATTTGAAGTCAGGAAAACAACAGTACACTTGCATTATATCCTCTAGTTATGTCCACCTATATTTAGAGATAAATATTTATTTCTCTCCCTACACATATCTAAGCTGAGGTGACCCAACCACTCTTTAGCCCTGTGTTGCAATCTTAGAAGCTATCGGAGCCTCCCTGCCCTCTCCCTGAGAGTTCTTCCCCAACATAGATGGATATGCTCTTTGTTTGAGCCATACTCAGTATGTTCTGTGTTGAGGCATAATATACACTCAATAAATATTTGATAAGTCAAGGTAATTAATACTACTCATTACAGGTAATTTCTAAACAACATCACCTTGAATATGCCATACCTACCCTGAGGATCATTAAATAAAAATATATTTATTTTATTATTTTTTGTTTGTTTTATAATTTTATTGGGGGCTCTTACAGCTACTACCACATTCAGTACATCATTTGTATCAAGCACATTTGCACACATGTTGCCACATACATTTCCAAACATTTTCCACTTGAGCCCTTGGTACAAGTTCCTCTTTAAAAAAAAAAAACTCCCCTTTCCCTTCCACCCCCTTCTTTTTAATGAATCATTTTATTGGGGGCCCATACAACTCCCATCACAATCCATGCCAACATCAATTGTACACAGCCACATTTACACACCCATTGCCATCATCACTCTCAAAATATCCTCCCTCCCTCCCTCCAGGCCCCCAGTATCAGCTCCCTATATTGCCCTTCCTCACCCCCTTCCCCTTGAACCCTTAGTAATTTACAAATTGTTTTTTTTTCATACTGTACACTATA